>JAQGCS010000090.1:0-37518 GCA_034702105.1 Fuscozetes fuscipes
CCAAAAATAATCCGAATTAATCCTTAAATTAACTTTTGTGCCAATTGGCCGAAAATATTTCAACAATAAGATTTGAACTATTTCCATTACAGAGAAAATCATAACAAAGGTTAAACTTAGAAAATATTTACAAAAGAGCGAACCCAAAACTTGACCATTCACTTGGAAAATTTTAGAAAACCCCCCTAGTTAAGTTTTTGTGGATATATATAACCCCACATAAAAATCAGAAACCGTATTTAAACTCAAGACAATTTACACTAAATTAAGTTTGCTCAAATAAAATAATGCATGATTAAAAGGCAATTTAGGAACAAAATGACTAAAAAACATGAGATGTGAGCTATCCGTAAATCAGCCAGTTGGCAATTTACCAATTGAGATTCCATCAAAAGGGAATTGGATAAATGGGATTGAGTGAAAGGTTGTACAACCTTTTTGTAACACTATTTGTTGACTCGAAAACATTTTCATTGTATTTATTGATCAGTTTTTTGGGATAAATGAGTCACAGATATAATGACCGCAAAAGTAAGGCTATTGTAAACGAAATGCTTTTATAACTTCCTTAAAGTCAATGGTTTTAACGTTTACTCGTATTTCATAGAATAACGACATTCGCATCCGTTTATTACAATTATTTGGTCTGTTCGCAGGTTTTACACAATTCCATATCAATTCCAAAAACAAACAATTTTCCAATTATTTCATAATATTCTGACGAATGTCATCACTCTTTGTTATCGATTTTCCCGCAAAGCATTCATTAAACCAAAAATAGACGCAATAATTATCCCGTCATTTACCAGAATATTCGTCAAACGAATCGATTTTCTTTCTTTTTTTTCGTAGAGAATCCGAACCATTTTGTTTTGTTTTGTTTTATCTCTTCTTTAGATACGAAAAGTTTTGCAGAATGATTAAAAAAGTGCCAAATATTCCATAACTTAATATCGGTTTACATTTTGTTCACATTCATTGAAATTTAATGATTTTTTTGAAAGTTTGTGTTTGGCTCACATTTGTTTGGCTCTTGTAGAACTGTAAACGCATTAATCATTTGTTATAAATTATATTCTAGTAAAAATGTCTGTAATTTGTTGGAAAGAATATATTGTGAAAGCCGTCAAAAGAAAGGAAATAAAATATTTTATCGTAATTTTAGTGAAGAGGAAAACAGAGAAAAAGTGTTTTCCGATTATGAGTCACTATTTAGAGGCAGACCTGACAGCGACTCCACATCCCCTTTATTTTTATTGATTTGTGTTCTTTTTGTAGAATAGTTTTTTGTGACTTAATTGCAATTTTAACGAATCTAATATTTTACGACAAAAGACCATTTCTTTCATTATGTTATCAATAAATCATAAAATATTTGAGTCTTTGAACTAATATATCCATTGTTTGAAATCTTGTTTTAAATCTGTCGACTCGATTGAGTTCTGAGCTCTGGCCTTGACCTCAATGGTCGTTCTCTAATTGAAAATCATTATACGTCTAGAAGTCCCGGATAAATGAGATTTGAGCTCAGCATAAAGTGGAGCGGGTGCTTTACTTCTAACCTAGACTTTGATGTGCATTCGCTGACAGCTTAAAGCGCCTCTCCTCGCGAGTGAGCGCCAAATCTTCCAAACAATCTCTTGATTCTCAATTTTCATTCAATTTATAATTTTTTTGCTTTGGTATCAGTTAACCAAGCTCCATATATCGTACATAATCGAAGACAAATCTAAAGAACTTTGAAATTTAGATCAAATTGAACTGACATTCAATCGCATTAATACACAAAATATAAAATTATAGAAACACTTTCGGTAATAAAAGTTGTTTGAAATGTTTTGTCAGTCAGTCAGTGATATTCGAAACAAACAATAATTGCATGAAATTCAATATTAATTGAAATCTTTGGCAAATTATCATATATTTCGACACAATATCTGATGATTTGTTATATTTTATATGTATTTGTATTTTAACTAATTATCAAATCGATGCAAAACTTATGCGAATATTATCTACTTTTATGAGCTTTTAATATAATCTGCAAAAGTCGTCATTTTTACTGTCATTTTGTGTTAACAAATCATAATTTGATTATTAAAATCGATAGAAATGTTTTTCTGTTCGACAAAATTGTTTGAGAAGTAAAATGAATTTTCCGTTTCATTTAATGGACTGAATGGACACATGTATTGATCGCAACAAAGCTGAGTTCAGAGCACAGAATTAGTTTGTGTCAGCCTTTCAGCTATTGTCGGCTTTATTTTCCAATTGTTTTTTAAATTCATATAAAAATAAACTTAAATTTTTCGCAACTAATTGAGTTGAGGTCATAGCAGTTGACATCCTGTTGGAGCATTGCTTTGGTAAACTGTGTAAACATTAGTTAAATATAATGATAATTGAGTTGGGGTTAGCATAAAACGGCGGCGACTGTATGTTTGCCCTATTCTAATGATAAAGTGATGACTCATATTCTATATATGTATCGGAGAAATGCCTTAACTCTGGCTCTAAAAGCCTAGAATTCCATCACATGAATGCTTTCGAGTGAACACAATCGCAGTCAACACTATTAAAGTCGATATAATGTACAATATATTCAAATGAAGGACTTGTGCGGTGCTATCGACTTGACTGACACTGCATTCACTCATATTTAAGAAATGTTTGTTTCGTACGAATAAATAAATTAATAAAATATTACTTAAATTTCATATAACACACGAAATGGTGTTTTTGCAAAACGTTTACTAAAATGTAGTGAAATTGCATTAAAGACAAAAATGTTATATTCAGGAAAATCGAGACAAGGAATGATGGGTTGCGCCCTATTCTGGTCCTAAATTAATCGCTTTTCTGGAATGGATACGGAAAATATTAAGGGAATCGATTTGATAGACAGTCAGCATTTGGCACAACTCATTGTCAATCGCACCGACAATATCCTGATTATTGACAGCCGTTCGTTCCTCGAATACAACACTTCGCACATCAGTTATGCGGTTAATGTCAACTGTTCTAAGATTATTAAGAGAAGACTCCAACAAAATAAAGTATTATTCTCTCAATTGTTTGCCAAATGTCTGACAGAATATATTTGTTGCAGATATCAGTGCACGAGTTGTTAGTGCACTCGTGCCAGTGCCAGATCGACCAGAGCCATAACGTGATCGTATACGACCAGCAGACGACGCACTTGTCTGCCATACCCGACGACTGCTTTGTGTCAATACTGTTATCCAAACTGATCCAAGTGTTCAATTCGGTCAGTCTGTTGAGGGGCGGGTTTCTGGACTTCCAGTCGGCGTACCCTTCGCTGTGTGAGAATAAGTCAGCCAAAGGGGCCAACACTTTGACCTCTCTGTCACAGCCATGTATGCCAATCAGCGCACACGGGCCAACTCGAATACTGCCGTTCCTGTACTTGGGCTCACAACAGGACGCCCTCAACAAAGAAACACTTCGAGTAAACAAATGCATTATCTCTTATCAGTTATTGATCTTTGAATCCAATACTTGACCTCATCTTAACATTTGTTGACATTATTTTCTAATTAAACATAACTTATGATTGCAATTAAAGGACCACAACATAAACTACGAGCTCAATGTCAGCACCTCCTGTCCTAAGCCGGAGTTCATCTCAGACTCACATTTCTTGCGAATCGCAGTCAACGATAATTATAACGAGAATTTGTTACCGTATTTCCCAAAAGCTTTCAGTTTTCTCGGTTTGTTTGCAAACAGTCTGTCCTTCAGAACCTTATTTTGAGAAAAATTGTTTTTGTTGTTATTGCAGACAAAGTGCGAGAATCGGGCGGCTGTGCAATAGTTCATTGTTTGGCTGGAATTTCGCGTTCGGCTACCGTTGCCATCAGTTATGTTATGAGACACTTATGTATGTCATCAGATGACGCCTACAGGTATACCAGTTCTCCTCATTGCTATGATTGAGACAAACCTATAATTAGTGCAATTACTCAATAAAACCAATAATTTGTTTGAATTCGATTCAAAGGTATGTTAAGTCAAAGAGAGCCACAATTTCTCCAAATTTCAATTTCTTGGGACAACTTCTCGAATATGAAAAGCAATTAATAAGAGAACGAGTTTTGACTAATTTCTCAGAAGAGAACTCTCGTGTTGTGCACTCAGCACCCGTTTGCTCCTCAATTGCCTCTCCTTTCAACTCTTTTGGATCAGTCCCTCGACCGCGAAAATTGAATTTTCCGAAGAAAAGCGCGCCCAGACTCGACCCCTTTACTCCAACGCCTCCCGAAGAGAACACAACAAATGGGGATCAGTCACCCAGCACCTCATTCAAGTTGGTTCGCATATTCTAAGTCCGATCTGACAATAAGACGAACTTAACGATCGATTGTATCGTAAAACATATCAAAATTAATCGTAATTTAAACTCAAACTTAACTTAAGATTAGATATAATTATAATTCAGAACATCTGTACATAACTTATATTTGTTTACAATTCGACTCTTGTGTACAAAATATCATATTTGCGATAAGTTTTCCAATGATTGTAACCATACCTCTCAACATCTGGTCTGACGACAGGAGAGACCGAGTCTTCGACTAAATACCTTTGAAAACACTTTTTATAAAATGATTTATTCAGAATTGTTGTCAATTTGTCGGCCAAACGGTTCTCCTCTTAATTCATATCAAAAATCAATTCATTATTCAAATCATTTGATTAAATGTGGAAATCATTAGAAAACAAATTAGTGTTTAAAATCATTTGTGAACGAAATCAGAGTACAATCGATGTGAAAATGTTTAGCACTTTTTCTGCTAAAAAAAACATTTTATGTACAAAACCATTAACTAAACGACGAAAAGAGAATTAGGAGAAAAACAATCATTCCTTCTATTATTGCATTCAATTCATTCATTCGTTGGTTCATTCGTTGAATCGATTCTATTAGAAATGAATTCTTTGTTTTCTTAGAGAACAGAATAATTTTGTTCCGAATATTATTAGAGTTTAGAGTTTTATTGTAGTAATGATTGTTTGTCACTATATTTAACGCATAAATTAATGTTAAAATAAATTGTATTACAAATGAATTATAATATTTATTAATTGATTTTTTTGTTCCGTTTTTTGAAATTGTATTTAAAGTCATTTTGAAATAATTATAAAATACAAACCAAATAATAGCACAAAACCTGTATTTGCAAACACTTGTCATCGAGTTATCGATTATTTTAAATATTATTTGAAACGAAAGTCAATTTACAGATCATTTGAAAGACTTTGAGAGACCTATAATTGCTATAAACAAGTATTCTATTTATAGAAAATGATGTATGAATTCAATTGAATGTCATCCATCAAGAATTTGCGCCAAAACAACAATATACCAGTGTATAGCACTATGATAGCGGCCTCAATGCTAAATGAGCATGATACTCTTCATTCAATAAATATCGCGGTCAATATTCGTATAATTTGATTATTGGAAGCAAATGTAGTGAAAGATAAGATCGACATATCGTTTGATTATAAACAATATCAATTATACCAACAAATGTTGAAATAAACAAATATTAACAAGTTTAATTTACTCAATGAGCTCAACCGAGAAGTGTGTGCTCTTCACTACAGTTCACATTCGCACAAAATTTTTGCGCCAAAACTTTACAGGAATTACATTTGAAATAAAAGTCAAACAAATGGATAAAAATATATAATCAAAAAATTTGTTCAAAAAATAATAAAAATCTAATGAAATGCTCTGAAAAATAATAAAATAATAAATTTATTTATGTCTATATATATGAGATCTTTTGGGCAAATGTATTGACTTTTGGTTAATAATAAATATTTAGTTATTTATATGTTATTCAGAGATAAGTTGCAAAACAGGTACTGAAAGGCATTATTGAAGGCAGTGATCGACAAACTCTTAGCTAACGCTCAGAGTCTATAGTCTTAAGAATTGTTGCGAAACACGTTTGGAATCAGTTGGTCTGCCATCAGATATCAACCCCTTTTTCAGATCTGATGGCATTAATGATTGATTAACAGGTGCTGAGCTGGCACTTGATGCAGGCTCAGAGCACAGTCCTGTATTGGCGGCCATCTTAGCCCAACTGATTCCTCCTGTGCTGACAATATGTTTGGCGCGGATTTGCAGCTAATGTGAGATCTGTTGGAAACACATCTGAAAAGAAGTGAAGAAAATAAAGAAAACTTTTGCCCAGAAATACGTCAGAAGTAGTGGTCCAATGGGTGATGGGTTGGACTGACATTGAAGTGTTGGCTCTAACTTTCAATACGAGCGCTATTTATGATAATCCATAGAAAAGCTCTAAGATTTGGCGCTTTTCTTCTTCGACCAGAAATTGTCTGATTGTTCACCGGATTCACCAAAACTTTTGAGGCTTTCATTACTGTTCGACACTTTCTTCCACTCGAAACGGCCCGCAATGGGAGCCTCTCTATAAAAGTCGAAATTCCAGCGTTTCTTGTCTGAAGACCTGTTGTAATTGGTCTCGTCGTATGCCATACGTCTGTTTTCCTGGGGATCTGTGGGTCCGAAGAGAGAGCGCGAAATGCGAGATCGGGAGACGACCAGACCATTCATGGGTTTTGCGGTGTATTCGTTTCGGTTGTTTTGTTCACTTTTGGTTTCGTGTTGTTTATCCCAATCGACGGATGCAGACCTTCTGGTCACTGACCAAACACTTTGCTGTGCGATATCTCCGACACTCATTTCAAACACAATTTTCTTATAAGTTTGCAAACGATATAAACATCTTCTGAATCGACGTCTTCTAAGAAAAACTTTTTGTTGCACTGATTCGACGGCAAAGAAGTTGAGGACTGGACTCCAAGTGTGTAACTGGAAGGTAGTGGTGGCAACAGTGCAATAATGTTGAGATTGTTTTGGGTTTGAGTCTTGACTCGCGCTCGTCGTTTGTATCGCTTCCCTATCAGCACAACTCCACACAACTCAACACAACCTAACGTTCACTTCAAAAGGTTAATGCATTAACGCGACGACCAGTTATACAACTAATGCACTCCAATACACAAATTTAGTTATCCTCTGCACACTTCCAAAGCACAGCACAGGGCACACACACCACATCCCAAGCACTACTTCTCTCCCATCCCTCTCTTAGGCTAAGGTGTTGGCAACTCTCCCGTCCCTCTCTTTGCCTCTGGTTTGTTCTTTCACTTGTGGCTCATTCTGTGCTAACTCTGTTATATACTTGTGATACGTCAACCCAAACCCTAACCAGAACTGGACAAACGACTCGCATTTAGGGGGTAAGAGCCAGAGTCAGAACCACTTGTCTTGAAGGAGAAAGACGTTGAAAATTATCATTACTACCAGTGCTCACTACCAGTGCTTACTGTGCTTCATATGAAGCTTAGAGGCAAAACACTCCAATGTCGTACAGACTGAGCTCTGGGCTGAATATCAGCTCCAATTTTTATCACCAGTTGATTGGACAGCAGGAGTGACGTATTGCCCGGGACTTAGTTTTCAAATTTATTTTGTGAGTCCTCTCCAAAGGCCTCTCATTATAAAAAACTAACAGATTATTAATTTCACTGCTTTTCTGTCGCCTCAAAACTTTTGGGCTGAGAGTGAGTCCTATATTTGGGGCCCTCTTTATAGCGCTCAGAACCAGTAGCCGAACGTATCGCCAATACATTAATTATTTGATCGAAGAAATTATGCAATTCTTCGAAAGCCATTAAACATATATTAAGACTTTGCAGACATTCACTGCACAGCTATAGACCCACACATCAAATGATTTGGAGCCCAAATCAATTGATCTGTTTCTAACTGCAACATGATTGCCACTTTGATTGCCTCGATTCAATCTCCACTCAGACATTCTTCCAATTCAAATGTTCTCAATACCAACAAACGAAAGCAACTTTTGAGACAAACATTTCAAACAAAAGTTGTTTCAAACACTTCTATAAAATATAATTTAATATCGAAATACATTTTACACTTCAATGTTTGTTAACATTAATCACGAAATTTGAATGATTTTATTCCAAATTTAAACTCTTTATTAGATTAGACTAATTGGGAAGAAGTGGACAAAAAGTGCACAAAAATTCAATGATTGAGTGCTTACTGTTTAGAAATGGACTAAAATTATTATAAATTAATTGAAAGAATTTGCAAAACTCATTCGTAGATTGCATTCAAGCAATTTTTGAATAAATCAGAATAAAGACCTGGTTATAGTTTCGTTGAAAAATTGGTTATTAGTGCCAAGTTTGATTTATTTACACATCTTTGAAATCCTTCTAAAAATATGGGTTCACTTGTTTTTTGTTCACAAGTCCTATAATCTCGTCTTTCTTTGTATGACTTTTGAGGAAAAGCCAGACAATAATCGAGGGCAGACCCAAATGGTTTCCAACTAAACAATGAAAGACGTCTCAGACCTGCCGTACAACTGATGACAAACTATTATAAATTGATTCCAAGAGTGAATCAATTGTGTCGAATATCATCAATGATCACAACTTATTGTAATATTTATAAAAAATAAGATTAATTTTGAATTACTAGAGAAGAGATGAATTTGGAACTATTAGGACACTATTATTTGTAAATTTCTTTATTTGGTGTCATTTGAGTGAACTCTCAAAACTTTTGTGAGTTTTGGTAGAAAACCACCAAAAATCGTTTGTATCGAATAAAATTGGTTTCATAAAGAAAACCATAATTTTGCGATTTAGTGGATGTGCTCTCAGTCTCTAATTGAATGGTTTGACGAACGAAACCCAATGCAAACACAAACTCTATGTCTTTGGAGTAAAGGCTCGAAGTTTTGTTAGTTTCGTCCGTTTGTTAAGTTTGTTGACTCTCAAGATGTAAGCAAACGATCGAAAGCAGAACATATCTCCATCTATGCTCTGTTTATACAAAGCAAATACTATTTTAATCATATTTTATCCCTATTATCCATATATTCAAGGGCGACCCAGTTAATTTGGCCAATTCTCAATTAGCAAATCAAAATTTTTCAGTGAAATTTCTTATGCTCTTAGATTTTTGAATGTTCAATTAGTTATCTCAAGTATTTACTTGATGGATTGTACAGTGTAGAATCAAATGAACTGAGTAGCTTGCGCCTCTCAAATTAATAATAAGAATCATATTTCGTTTGTTAGTAAACTAAATACAATTAAACCACAGCTTTATATCAATGAAACGTGAAATATGAGAGCAAATGCAGTGAATGTTAGCACTGGTTATGCTATTGTTGTGAACTCCGTTGGCTTCTGTTCAGCGCTCGAACTGTAAGCTCTGTTGACTTAATTAAATTCCAAAATAGATTTATAACGAAAAGTAAATCACAAGACATTATGTTTTTATGAATCAAAAGTCATTTTCTCCGCAAAAAAATAATATATTAGTCTTATTTAATGACAAAAGTTTAGACCAAAACTCAATTTCTGATAAACTATTAATGTATTAGAAATTCGATAAAATGGATTGAAATTGAAATTAATGTCTTCCGATTCAATTAGTTTTAAAAATACAATTTGGGTAAAACACTCAACTTATACAAAGTTGTCTCAACTAGTGTTTAGAAATTTTAAAAATATAACCAAAATGACTGCTAACAATTGGGAAGACGATGTGCTCTCCGGACCATTTTTCTTATCATTTTTAAACGGTTTAAATAAATCTAAATCTTATTCTCATAAAATCATTAAGTGCTTTATTGAACGCTATTTTAATGAGTGAAACATTTTATTTAACTTAATTGTTACACTTCGTCAATTCATTTTTCACTACATTTATAGAATATAGTGTAGGGAAATATAGAATGAGATAGAGATTGAAGCTAGCCTATGGAGATATACCTTAAAGAGGGATAGCGTTGAGGCTGGCCTATCAAGATATGGATGAGAGAGGTAGATGTCATAAATACTCAAAAATGGTTGTCGCGTAAAGCATGGCGGCCATTTTTGATAGGGTTTTCAATTTGGAAAAACACTTTTAAAAATTAATATTGGGAATAAATGCAGTGCAGATTGAGTTTGAACCGAACCTGTTAATATGGTAATCCCATAGAGACAAATCGATAAATTTTGATAAATCTTTTGCATTGTTTCTTGAAATTTTTGAGCACTAGTCTCAACTTTTTGACTATTTTTCGAGTTTGTGCCCAGAATTTTGACTCCAGTCTTAAATACAAAATTCTTGAGATTTGCATTAAAGGTAATAGAGATAATAGAGATTGATTACTTTCTTGATCATCTGAAAGGGGACTAAAAGTTGATTATTCATAAATCCATTTGACTGGAAGTTTGATGGCTCGTCATTATTCTCTTTGTTTTATTCCCTAAATTCTATTAATATTTCAAAATATTCTTAATTAAAACGTTTGGACAAATTAATTGAATATTAATTTTAATATCGAGGCAAATAATAACTAATAATTACATAAAAGGATAGCAATTTTTTTGTCATAAAATAAAACTAAAAATAGAAGTTATAGTATTATTTCATTAATTAAGAAAAACATCAAATCATTTATGAAGTTTTAAACCATTGATTAATTTAAGTGACATTTTTTTCTTTCAATTTTTTGTCCGCATATAACGATTAATAGCTTTTGGCAGTTATTATAATCGTGTGATTCAGTACTGAATTAATAGTCACTAATGAACAGAAAGTAAGCCATTCTGTGCTCTATTCTGACTCGTCGTCAGCTCTAACTCTGTGATCACTCTATTGTTTTGCGACGATTTTTTGCCAAAACATATGCCAACAAAACTGTTATTATCTTTTCTCTAATGATTAGTTCAAATATATTCTCCTTTTATATCGCATTGATATTAAAAACACAATTTTGTCCGCATTTTAATGAACTGGTGCTCCGCATAACATAACTGTAATATTATATCCGTCTATTCGTGCGATGAAATTATCATTGAGTTTAAGGCTATTAAAATTCTCAATCGTTTTAATTGAGTCTCAACTCTATTAACACAGAAAAAGATGAAAACTTCATTTGGTTTTGAATTCATTTGTACTGTGCTTCCACTCAAACCAAAGCATAAGATATTTATTGGCTCCTTTTGATTAGTCGTGGAATAAGTCGGGTAGATTTTCTCTTCAAAATTACATTCAATATTCTTTTTTGATTCATTGGTTCAGATTTTCTTTATTATGTCATTTCTAAGTACAGAATATTTTATTTTGGGCTCAAATTCAGTTCATTTAAGTAATGGACTGAACTGAGAGGTAATTCATGTTTTCTCTGCCAACACAAACATATGTCTACTAAGTCTAACAAATGTTTTGCAAATTCTTTTTTCAACTAATGTTTGTCTAAAACATAAAAAAAACTTAAATTAAAGTTTATTCTGTTTTACAATTTTATTTGAATTTTGTAAAATCCAACCAAAATATAAACCATTTCTTTTCAATAATGTTTTAACAATTTTTCTTTTAATACAAAAATTATTGAAACTTATATTCAGAACCTTTTCATTCCACTTTTTTCTCAATTGATTTATGATAAAGTCCAAGGTGAAGTGGCATAAAATAAGATATTTCAAATCGTGGCTCCAGTCTATGATAGTATGTCATTGACGACATACTACTACTTTGAGATTAAGTTCCATTTCAAATCTCTCTCTCTCTCTCTCTCTCTCTCTCTCTCTCTCTCTCTCCAAGTTGAAGATAAATGCAAATATTAATGAGTCTTTTGTGACATAAATAATATTTTTCATATGTTATTAAAATTTAAATGAAAAAGGTAATAAAAGTAATAATAATTGGGAACAAATGTGGCCCTAATTTAGGCTAATACTGAATCCCAAATGAAGTTTAATATCTTTTATCGTCAATTCGTATGTTTCACTTGTAATGCGTTCTAATGTCTGAAATATTTAATAACTCAACTCTTAATTATATAAATGACATCTGAAATATTGGGCACAAAATATTTTAGTTGCTTCTAATCAAATCAAATTCAATTAATGTCTTTAATTGAATTCATTTCATTATTTAATTTGTGTCTTCTTTTCGTACAATTATTATTATTATACAATTAATGCGAAGATCTTAGAGAACGGAAATATAAATAATAGCAAATGTTTGCGATCCTAATGTCAGATATCTCACACATTAAATGCAGGGGTGGCTAAAGTCTAGGGGGAATAAAATGACAGATTTTCGACCAAAATCCTAGGCGGTCTACGAGAGGCTAAATTGTGACTGAAAGTCAGCCATTTTGTCCATAAATATATCTTATTTTCGGTTTATTTCACGCTAATTAAAATTATATTTTAAATGAGCTAAATAACACATTAAATCAATTGGTTCACTAAGTAACCATAGATGACGAACAAAATAGCCGACTTCCTTTAAAAATGGCCAATTTTTGGGAAAAATATGGCCGCGCAACGGGGGTGAGAGGTTCGTCCAACTCGTTCGTATGATCTAACTCTAGGGGGTATTCTGAAAATACCCCTTTATCCACCTCTGATTAAATGTGTTTTAATGCGTAAAATGAATTTGTTTTCATCGCTACGAATAAATTCATTAAAATTTTCTCAAATCATGCAAATAATTAAATTCTTCTCATATGCCAAAAGGCAGTTCACATATTCTGTGCTCATATATGAGGTTTTCTCAGGAGTGGAGTTACCACTAATTGAATCCATTCCTAATGTTAACCTCAGTTTCTTTAGAAATTTTGAATTTCATTTCGGAAGCGAAATTCAAAAACAATATTAACTATTGGCTAAAATAGTTGTTATTTCTATGGAATCAATATGTTTTCCCAAATGTTTGGTTCAAATCGATTCCATGAATAATAATGAGTGAAATCAAAGCCAGAACATGAGATACAAAGCGCACAATAAGACAAAAAGATTATTGTAATCGACTTCAAACCATATTTTATTTTTAGCATTCATTTTAAGTTATTTTTATTTCAAACAAATTCTGATATATTTCTGTATTTATGAGTTTTTAAGAATATTTTTAAACTATAGAAAAGAAATGTAAAACAAATTGTATAAAAGACATAAAGATTTATATGTAATGCAAAAAACGGTACAAATGGTAAAAATGGGGAATTCTTTCTGATATCAGTTAGAAAAAGCATTAAAGCAATATATAAATATCTTATTCATTCCGTTTCACTTTTATTACATTTTTGGAGTAGAAAACAGAACCACTTTGTGTTCATCCATAAAACAGCATTTATTCCATTCCTCGACTCTTTCCCATAGATGTGCTCTACTCTTCTTCTTTCTCCAGAGTTGGACTCTTTCTTTGCATTCGTCTCTCGTGTTTTCACTGAAAGCTTAGTCGTAATTCACATTTTTTCTCGTTCTTCGCTTCTATTTCAGAAGCACTGACACAACCATTAGCTTGAATTCCAAGTTTACTTTAAGATTAAAACGGTTCGCATTTTAACCTACAATAAGCTAATAATACGGCGTTTTATGCATGAATGAGATGTTGAACTGAATCGCAATCTAATGCTGGATATTATGAAAATGCGGATCATTTTCGTGATAAGTGTTCGTTAGGGCACAACACAACTATTGTGTAATTCAGTGGATGTTTAAGTTGAGAATAATTCATACAAATCTAATCTAATTGGTTGTCAACTCTGAGCCCTTCAACCAAATTCCGAATACTAACAGTTATTTATAGTTAATTTCATTTATAATTTGTATTTTTCGTGTCATAGCTTTGTAACTAACTTTTAATAATCTAATAAGAAAACAAATTTCTCCAAACTCTCAATAAACTTATTCAACGCTTTTGTTATTGAATTAAATTAAGATTAAGCCAAGAGTTGAATAGAATGACGACAAAAGCTAACACAATAAGCTTATGATTACTTCAAATGCTACTACCTTGTTAAAACATATTTTTTATTCCAGTGAAAAATTCTGTGATGGAGTTGTTTGACGAGTGATAACAAATTCGATCAATAGGTTGTCTACAATACATACGATATATTAGTGTTACGAAAGTAGAACTAAAACGACTGCAACACATCTGCGAAGCCTTTTGTTATATAACAAAATCTTTTTATATTCGTTGAACACAATTGCCATATGATTGTGTTGTGTGGCAGTCATGCAGAGCATCAAAAATATTGATCCCAAACCAAATTTCGTGCATTCATTTGATTTGGCAGTTATTCAGTTTGAGCCCAAATCTCTCACTCTTATTACTACCGTTTTATTGTTCACTAATGAAGTCAATGAATGGTAAGAACAAAACGGCTGATCAACTCATGTAATGCTATTGACAGCACCGGCGAAGAATTCTCAGAGATATGTGTATTTGGAATCCCAACAAACAGAATAACTCCTTAAAAATGGTTCAAAACTAAGCCATTATTTGCATACAAATTGGCCCAAAAGTATGTTAAGCCTCTCGTTCTTACGATCCTCAGGGAAACGAATTACATGAGTGCACCACTTCTAGTGCCTATGCTCTCGGTTTCTATTATATTCGAAAGGATTACATCTAAATCTAGAATATGTTATCGAACATCAAACCGACACAAATGAATAAATAGTGAATTCATTGTCTCTAAGCCAACCGAATGACGTATCTATTACTCTGTCGGCACTCTTTTGCATTTGTGAACATAGCACAGGTATTAAGGCTTCCTTTGCTGACATAAGCTTAATATTGGCTCTGAATACAGATCTTGACTATTATAGTCTCTATAACAACTGTCTTCCGGTGAATTCAACGAAAGACATTCTTCTTTGACTCGAAGTTAACTAATTGTTCGTTTCTTTATTAGAATCTCTTAATTATTGCCAAACAAAACCAATACTGTTGTAACGCCTCAAAAGATGCTTCACTGCAATACATTGCTCGTCAGCATTCAAATTGAACCCTAAATAAAATAAATTCGCAAATTTCCTGTTCAATTGTTGTTTGGACCAGCAGTATTTTATAAGCAATTTTTATAATTTATCCTATTAATTATATTCTGTAATAATTAATAGTAGTATTTCATTCATTCATGTATTATTAATCAATTTTCAACAAGCAAGGCTTATGAGCGAGTAATCAGTAGGTTTAGCTTGGAAAAACATTAATTTACTTATGATTAGTTCGAATTTAAATTATTGAAATCATTCAAACATTAGAAGAGTTAAAACATTTCAATAATTAAAATTTTAGGTCAATTTTTAAAAAGAATTATTTTTCAATGCTGTTGCTTAAATCTTTGAATAATATATCAAGTTTAAAATTTAATCAATGAAAGTATCTGATGAAATCTTAACATTTGAATTTTTGTATTGTTTCACCCATCAAACCACCTTACACTATCGTAAGTCTATGAATGATCTCAGTTTACAAAATTCTGTTAAAAATCTAAACCAATTTATTTATATTCTATTATATAGATGTGAATCAAATACTAATTGTTTTGTTCCAAAATGAAAGAATTTTTCGTATGTCAGGGATGTGCTAGAGGGGGTAGGGGGTCTACCCCCTAGAGTCGAAAATTTTGAGTTTACCCCCCCCCCTAGAATTTTGAAAAATGTAACATTACAGGTATACCTCCCCCTTCGCCGCCGAGCGAAGCGAGGTGGCTTGTTTTTTGACTTCACGTCCCATAATGTTTTCAATTTTGAGGCAAATATTTTGAGGTTTTTTGGTAATTTAAGAGTTTTTTGCGGAGCGACTTTTGGCTTACCACCCCTAGACCCCCCCCCCTCCTAGAAAAATTTTGAAAAACCGCCCCCTAGACTCCTCCTAGAGCCACCGAGCTTGCACATCCCTGTCGTATGTATAATAAAGTTATGTATTTCTGGTAATAAAACATTATTTTTCTTTGCGATACAATTAGTTTAATAATTAAATAAGAGTTGTTTTGTATGAATGTGTGATACCATCAGTGAAAACCATTCTTTTGTCATAAATGATAGAAAAAAATCAATAAAACTATTTTTGAGTACATTTTTCGGAACAAATCACTAATGGAATCATCGAAGTGAATGAATGAATGAATTTTGTGATTATGTGATCCAAATAGAAATGTTTGTCAATTTAGTAATGAGTCAATTGCTCTCATATTCATTTATAAGTAACTATTTTAGGCCAAAAACTATACAAATAATTCATTTTAAATGAAAAAATGAATTCACTTGTATTAATGTGAAGGGTCACAATTACTCACAAATTCCTCACAATTTATTTTTGGGCAAAACTCATTGAAGAATGGATGGAATAATAGATTTGATTAGAGCCCAGAGTTTAGTGGAGTCGGTGTTGATTACAATGAGTGTGAGATTCAGTGAAATACAGTTCTGTCGATACAAATGTGATGAATGGCAGTCGAGTTCTGGCATTTGAGCCACACTTGCATTCACTCTGAAATGTGAACTTTGATGTGAAAAATGTAGTAAATCATCAAATCATGAATTCCTGGAAATATTCAGGCATTACATTCCAAACTAAAAGTATCTCATTTCAAATCTAAACTCTAAAAGACCTCTCTCTTTATTACACGACATAAGCCATTAAACAGTTTTTCATTCATCTGTGAATTAAAAGAGAATTTTCTATACATTACATAATAATAATAATAGCAAATGTTTTTTTGATGCTTTTCTCCAAAAGAAAATATTTCTAATTTATATGCTTTTAGAAAATTTCTCTCTATTTTCATATAAACTGAAAGAAACGACAGAAAAAAGTAATTAATGCGAAAATTTGTAGTTTTTTCGCATTAGACGTAAAACTAATCATTGACGGCAACAAAAGTAATTAAGATTTTTAATTAAGTTGTTTTCAATATAAAAGATAAATCTCACTCTAAGAAAGGAGTTAGCACAAAAAATTATTAACAGAGAAACTGGAGGTCGCGTCGACTCAACTCTGGTCTAAAACCTGAAAAGTGTGCTTCAAATCAGTTTCACTTTGTGTTAACTTTCCTGCAAATCATCATTACTTACGAGTTATTCACAAAGTATTCCACAGATTTTCTTCAGACAACTAAAAGCAAAACATTGATTAAGTCTTACAAATAAATCAAAAGTATTTCGTTCGCCAAATATTTTAATTAAGTTTAAAACTAGAGTCACATTAATTAAAAATCGATAAAATAAGACTAAAAAAAGAAGTTTAACTCAAAGATGAAGTAAAAAAAAGTTTTCGATGTTTTTGTGATATAAAAGAGTCGATGAATTGATTACGATATTTATGTTTTGCCGAACAGTTTCTGGTTTTTAAAAACTTTTTTCAAAAGTGTTTTGATTTTTGAGCTGTGATTTGAAAGATGGCAGAAAACTTGTGAACACTTTTCAAAGAGCATAACAATTCATAACAATTTATTTATTTCATCGTTTTGTTTATTTATTTCTTATTTGATTTAAAAAGTTTTTTGTTTTACTCGTTTTCACTTATTTTTATTAGTTTTTATTTATTTATATATTTATTGCAAATACTTGGCGTTTGATTTGAGAAACTTTATGAGAAGTATTGAAAAACTTGAGACTCAAACAAATAGCGATCGAAACACAAACTCAACAAAAATATTTAATAATTGAAAGCAAACACTGCTATCAAACATCAGATCAAACATTGAGATAAGACTCGGATTCTTCAGATGGTTTCAGATATTATTTGGCTTCGAATATGGTATGTATTACATCAACCATTCATACCATACATTACTAAACATTTGATATTTTATCTCAAATATTGTGACTCAAAGTAATTGACATCAAAAACCCAAAACATTTAATATCTCCTGATTTCGATCTTAAAGCGATTATTTGTTAAGTTTACCCCTTCATAATTAGTGCAAATTAAAATGATCATCCTAGATTATTCAGATTATTTTTTAAACAAATTTTTAAACATTAACTGTGCTGGTAAATGTTAAACCACATCAAGATTGTGGTTAGATCTTGAATGGCAGGGATTCGTTAAAATTATATATTACCTATACAATTTATTTAGAAACCTTCGTAAAGAACTCACCCGTTTAGATTTTTGTTTGTTTAAACAAACTCTGTTATTCATACAGAGATGTCCAGAGATATGCTTTTTCTGTCACACACTTAAAGAAATTTAAAAAAAAAATTACACAAAAGAGTTTAGTTATTCATAAGGATTGATACCAAAATGTGCCTTGATAGATTTTGGTACGTTTGTTTTAAATTTGATAATTTGTTATTACTGAGTGTACACCCATTGAACACCACTGAATATATTCGAAAAGTCCCCCAGCACTATAATATTTTACAAAAATCAAACTAAAGGGAACTGATTTTAACTTTTTGTATTAGACTAGTGTTAAGGCAATTTTGGCACATTTTTTACTTTAAATAAATTGTAATTTTCAATAATTTTATGAAAATGATTAAACCCCCAACTTTGAGTATGCACAATTGAAGTACAAACTATGACTTATTAATAATTTTAAAATATTTTCAAAAATAGCAATTATTTTTGAGAAACAAATCCATCAAAAGTTATTCCCTTAACAAACATTAGACTAATTCTAAAAACATTTAAAACCAGTGCCTCGCGCTTGAGATTGATTCTTGCCTAACATTTTAGTGATTTTCTGAAAATAATATAGTTGTTTATAAATTGCACGAAAAAGGAATCGTTTGATAAAACGTATGCTATTTATAAGCCATTGAATCGATTTTGTCTTCTTTTCGCTTATGTTTTATATATTTGTAATACTTTTATTATATGACTAATGATATCGTTGTTGTGCTTAAAACCAAATACTATTTCGACATTTCTTTTAAGTTGAAAAACATTTGGAACCGAAAAGTGATTGTCTTTCAAAGTCTGAAGTTTTATGTTTTGCTGTAATTTTTCCAAACATTTTCGTCTTCTTTAAGTTTTCTCTATTCAATGTATTTTACGTGAATTTGTGTTTTGAATGTGAACTCTAATAGAGTTAGACAACAGACAACTCTCTAAATGTCAGTCCATTGCAAAACTAAACTTCTTTTTGCCGTTTGTTTTCCTGAAATAATTCGTTTTTTATATATCTATTTATTGTCACTAAAATTCAATTCAATTCTTAGTTTCCTTTTATCTCTTAGTCTTCAAGTTTTTTGTCTTATGTTTATTTCGATTCGAAATCTAAATACTTTGGATTCGAAACTATTTTATTGCATTTGAAATATTGATTTGAATTTAAAATCAATTATTCAAACACTAAGGAATTTATTTGATTTGTTTCGAAAATTCTTTACTTTTATGTCTTACATAAAAATAACAACTTTTGATATACGAATGAATATATGAGATAATACCTGACATTTCATATCTCAAATGCAAATATATTTTTCAATCAATAGTTTTGTTTAATTAAGTTCTTAACAAAGTATTGGAGTCTTTATAAAGAGTTATTAAATGCCAAACATTGAGAATCATTGAATGAACAAATTATTTTTGAGATCATTAGCCAGAAGTTTATTGAGTACCTAATCATAAGCTATTCATAATTTAGATTTTAATAACAATAATCTCTTGTTATTAATCGTTAATTAATGAACAGACTTTGTTTAATTCTATTAATTATATTGAAAAATATTTACAGAATTTTAATGGTTTGGATCATTCAATCATTTAATTTTGATTACAGTCACCGATAAATATTGCATTAGTTTTTGTTTTTATTAAAACACAAATCATTGGTTATTGAAATGATTGAATTGATTTTCACTAATAAAAAAGTGAACATAAAGTCATCAATTCTAACAAATGTTTGTCAAACCGATCGTAAGAATTTTGAATATTCTCTCTAATCATTTAATACAAATTCGTTCCAAATTCACGAAACCAAGAGTTCAATGAAATATCTTCAGTTCATTTCACTTAAGTCTTATTTATTAGAATTGAGTTCTTAATAATAATAAAAAAAACTCTTGAAATTTGGAGATTTTTCTTTTCTCTTCTATGAGATTATTGTAATAACAATAAGTCTGCAAATCAACAATTTTTGCGAATATTTTATCTCTAATACCATTCAATTTTTTAAACCTATAAAAAACAATTCAATTATTTTTTTATTCTTTAAGTAAATTACTTGAAAAGAGATAAAATCATATTTTAAATGCAATATTTCATTTGATTTTGATTTGTTTGCGAAAAGCGTTTTGAAAAATGATTACCAAATTTGGATAAAGTTTTTCATAAAACATCGATTTCTCAAATCGATTGATCACTTCGTTCGACAATCAATTAATTGAATTCTAGCTTTCAATGCATTTATTAAAATTAATCATTTCTTTATGTAAAGCAACAAAAATTTTATTTCAATTTTCGGCAAATTTTTTATTTTGATTTTAAAAAGTGAAAAAATATGTAACGATTTTCACGTAAAAATTTTATTTATTTTTTGACTCCAAATGATTAATGAGAAGATCATCCAAAACATAAATACATTTATTGTTTGAAGAATAAGTTTTGCATTCATTATACAAAGTTTTGGTATAAAATGTGTTTATTGACTGACAATAATTCAATTTGAGTTTTAAATATTTGGGATAAGTCAGAAATGCCCAATGGAAAGGGGGTCAGCCCAAAACCCTCTAGAGTCGAAAAATTGTGGCTTACCTCATAGAGCGACGGTCAAAAATCGTGGCCTTCCATTTTTTCGCCATTTTGTTCGGAAAATGACCGTTTTTCGCCTTAAGGCAAAGCTGAGCTATAGATTTAACGTTAGGCTTATTTACGTCGATTTATCATATTTCTAACATATTTAAACGTGTTTTTTTAAAACATGACCAACCTCGAGACCAAGCAATCCGGGCACTTTCGGAGTTTGAGCATCCCTGCCATAAGTCGTGTGATATTAACCGACAATCATTTGACTGACATTCAAAAATTCTTTCCTTAGTCGTGATTCGAATGCCTTTATTCATTTGATGTATTCTGTGTATTATTTTCATGAATTTTGCAATAGTTTTATTTATTTGAAATTATTAATTCATTCTTATTAAGGCTTAAACTTTTCAATTTGAATCTCATATCATTTGAGTCGATTTCGTATTTTGCAATCTTATGAAATGCTGATATCAAATGTTTGAATTATTGGTTTTAAATGCGTACAGAATTTCATTTTTGGAAATGTTAATATTTGTCACAAATTTGATGTTTATGTTTATGGCTTTGGATTAAATTTAAGACAATTCGTAAAATTGATGGATTCGGCGACACATTTATTTTTGTTGTTTCTGTTCAGTATATTCGAGGCTCTGATTATTTACAGAAAGTTTTTATAATCAAAATATAGTCTCCAAATCTCCAGATGTTTGGTTCGGTTCGGATAGTCCTCTGCTATAGAATGCAATGTTTTGTGTCCAAACATCACTTGATTTAGTGAATTTCTAGGACTTTTTGATAATATTATCCAATATTTTTATGATTTGAAAAATTTAAGCAATTATTTGAGTGAATTTTGAGCATTTTTTCGGTGAAAAATTCCATTAAATATAGAAATGATTGTTGAGAGCAAACGATATATTTTATTGAATTATTTGTTATACTTTTGTTACTCTTTGTCCACAATATATGCTCGAAAGCGAAGATGTTTTTTGATGTTTTGTTGTTGTTGTGATGCTTTGGAAGGTTTTAAGGCTCGGTTGAGAACATGAACTCAGATCTGATTTATGATTAAAAATATTTGTGAGAAGGGTATGGATTGGATGTATCGCTTCCAATATATATTCACTTCTCACACGTTAATGGCTTTAATCTAAACATTAAAAGCTATTTTGAATTCGGAAATGAAAATTTTGATTTATTTTAATATCAAACTACATATAGTTATGGCTCTGTTCTTAAGGCTTGGCTATGCCTTCGAGTCTTTGTTCTTCCATTAAGTCTGTTCTCAAAAACTGATCCAAATGATAGACTTATGATTGAGTTAAACATTACTCGTCTTTTCAATTGCAGATATGATTTCCTCATTTCATTAAAGCATACAAAGTCTGAGCACAACATTAACCAACTCTTAAACTTTTATTTTACTTTTTATTTCTGATTTACATTTAATTCCACTTAATTTCTAACCGAAAATAAAAAGCAAATTATAACTACAAAGACTACAAAGAGCCAAATCCTATTATTTGAGTTAACATTCGTTTAAACTTTTATTCTTTCAAAACAGAGATAATTGTGTTCAATGATCTGAAAACGAATAGATTCTTGGTTTTTGTTATGTTGTAATGTTTCGAATCAATTCGTGTGATATTTGGAGCAATATTTCAAAATTATATCTCTGTTAGACGAATATAACATTTGGTTATGTTATGCAGTGTTGGCCACACATAACACACATTACAATTCAAATATCTATAGTTTTTAATGGTATTGAGCTCTTGAATGTTTGATGAGAACTAACTTACCTTCCATTCAATGCATATTATAATAATGTATTGCAAAGAATATTGTGATGTATTGTCATTATATTAGATTCCATTGGAATGGGATCACAGACTGAACAGAGAACTCGTTCTCAAATAATGGATGGTTTATGTGAAACAAAAAGTTGCAATCAATTTGATTGTCTTCATTCGAGTCTATATCTAATTTTTGATCTCTTTATGTTTTGATCGCATTTTTATTTACGCCAAACTCATCCAACCTATTGTTAAACTGAACGCAAACCTATTCTTTGCTTCTATTTTTTATTCGACTTATTTTTGATCATTTGGTCGGATCTCTTATTGTGAAGAATCGTTAGTTTTGTTGGTCTTATTGGCGATTACTTTAGTTTTGTTGATCGGTTTGGCTTTTGCTCATAAATCCACTTATTCTCGATTCCAAACTGTATTGGGATACAGCCTAACAGAGGTCTCACATAAGCTAAGAGTGCCCTAACGTATCGGTAACTCAATATGAAATCCTATTGTCCTAAATAACATTTGGAAGGCTTAGGTATCCACTAAATTGAGGCTCAAATACAAGCATACAATTTATAGAATACAACACAATTGATCCAAAAGAATGACGAACGACGACAACCATTTCACCGATGAATGTGCTGTGAATGTGTCTGATTTCTCTTTTCGATCTTTTTTGTGGGCCTTTGTGTTCTCGACTCTCACTTATTAGTTGCCTTCAAATGACTGCTCCATATATTAAGTTGTGTCACATCAATGACTCTTCAGCACATCATTCCTCCCAAAAGTGGTCTAATTAAGTGTTATATCACTCAAGTCTTCCCAAACCATTGCCTCTATTCATATAGAGGTCTACTTTCAGTAGTCTTTTGTTTTTGCATCGATTGTGTTGTCAGTGCTTTCCATTGGTTTCACACTTTTTGTCACTCAATTATATATTTTTGAGACCAAAAGCAGACAATAATCTCATAATTAAAGTATGGCTTCGATCTAAGCCTTACCTTAATTTTAATGATAAAAAAGTTGTTTAATGTCTGGATATTTGAATTTTTAGATGCCAACATATTTGTGTCGGCTTATCTTTTCTTCATATTTCTCCCTTTTCTCTGAGAAAAACCAGAATTTCAGTGAAATTAATTATTTTTGATTGAATAACATTGAAAACCATTGAATGGCTGAGTGTTTATCAAAAAATCAGAGAATTTCAGTTCATTTTTAATCCGGAAAATTTATGACCGAAGACAACCAAGGATTCTTATATTCAATATTATATTCATTTTTATTTTATGAAAACTCTTTGAAAATAATTAAGAAGAAGAGTAAAAACAAAACAAAAAAGTCTTTAAGTGAAGTAAAGAATTGCTAATTTCAATAAGGATTCAATTGGATCCTGTTTATAGTCATTAAAAATTCTGAAGTAGTTCACCAAAGGATTTATAGTAACGTTGCAAATACTAAAAAATTAGCCTTAAGATTGACGCGCCTTCGGAACACCCGGGCAAAGGGCAAGTCTGGTGCAGACACAGAGAATATGGGACTATTGCACCAACTCTTGACTGCTTTGCAACTCGTTGTTCAGGTAGTAGTCAATTGGCGTTTGCATGGACTGACTCCCCAACAAAAGTTGAATTGACTCTCTCTGTATATACACAGTTGTTGTGTTGGCTGTGCTCTCAGTGCTGGTAAGGCATGACATGTTAGCTTTGCTTTGCTTTCAATAGAGACTCAGACTCTGTGCCGGAGAGCGAAACACAAACGTATGTTTAACACAACGCATACCTACGAACACATCGTTTAAGTTTTGTTGAGAATAACTTCCAACAAATCTATCGCTCAGTTATTAAATTTTGCTGAAACTTATTTGCACCGAATGTTTAAACGGTGCGAATCATAACTATTATTATTGGTTCAAAATTTACAGTTTTATCGATCACTTATTTGCTGACAATATTTTGTTTTCTCTAAAGAAGAGTATTTTTGGGCAAAAAATTTTGTCATTTTGTTGATAAACGGACTGACAGTCGAATGAACTTATCGTTTGTTGTAATATTGCGAATGTATTTCATGTCTATATATTTATCATTTTTATAGACCATTTCTAATATGTTATCATTTTTTGTCCAACTTTTTAACTTTAATACACATCTTATGTCAGAATTTGTCGAAGAAATAATATTTTGAATCGTTTTGAAGAGAACTTTAATAATAGTTATTCTTCTGATAACTTATTCTTCGCTGACGTCTTGTTTTTTAAGAGATTGAAAATTTGTTTTGAAGATAGTGTTGATTATGACATTAGTGCACAAATGGTTAAAATGTCAGCCAATCGGTCGATGAGAATAAACGACATTTCGTTTTACAATTCAAAGCGCTGTAACTTTAAGGTAAGACTTATTCTGTTTGTTACTAACATTTGCCAAAAACTGAATAAATATTTATAGCATGCATATAATAATAATTGTAAAGTTTGTAGCTGCAGGCTCCTTTATTGTTAGTCTTATCAAAATTAATTCCAAAAGTTTTTCTTATATTCTGTGTCCGATTCTTTATGTTTGATATTTCATTTTGGTTTTACTCATTCCTCTATTCGTTTGTTTTTATTTTGTTTTTTAATTTGAATAATCACTGAATTTATGAGACGAATGGTTTGCATAAATGATAAAAAGTTAATCCGTTTCGGTTTCGGTGAAAATCAAGGTATCGCTCAAATACCTCTTGTCTCTGGAAATACCAAAAACATCAGTCAAGTTTGGAGTGGAAGTGCTCGCTATGGGGTAGTGTTGATCTTAACTGATTGTCTGCAGAGATTTGAATGCAAATTTTAGTTCATAGGTGTGTAAAATGCCCCCTGTGTGGAAGACCTTGGCTATTTTCAATCAATAAACTCTGTTATTTAAAATCTCAAACTATAGACTGATTTTTGTATTTCGTCTCATCTATTGTCGAACCGATAGTATCGCTGTTTAAAAAACACCAAATAAATGATATGAGAGTTGGACTGAATCACAAATATTTCTAATTATGTCTGCCCTCTAAAGACCTGCAATAATAGCTGAACCTCTACTAAAAGACGGCAAAGCCTTTGCCTTCTTTTAGGGATTAAGTTTGTCTGTTCTCATGGCCTGAGTGCGTATTTGTCGAGGAACAGTCCATCTGTGAGTTCACAACTTTTATGTTTGCATTTTAAGAAATGATCGAAACTGATGTTTGCCGGCGCTGTCAGTGTGTATGTGATCTGTGAAGCCATACAATCGGTATATAAGCCGTACGAACACTAGAATTGGTTCGGAATTTTGCCGAAAATCCGGCGCGGATTCTATGGATTGCATGGATTTAAAGCTTTAGTTATAGCTGTGCTAAAAGTGCATTTGAATAGTAGTGCCGATCCTTAGGATTGCCTATTGTCTGATTGTCTCAATTGTAAGAATTCTCAGTGCGGACGACATCGCACTTAATGTTTGCTTTCGCTAAAGTGCTCTCAAAAAGAGAAAGGATAAGAAGGCTTTCCATTGTAGCTCTACTTCTGGATAACTTTGTCTGACAGCACAGCCTTCAACCGATAGAATCATATTTTCATACATTTCTCACCTTATGTTGACTTTGATATCGAATTGTTGGAAGACTTACCCCAACTCTGAGTATAATATCTGATACAACAATACGTTTTGAGTTTCGTTCACAAACAGACCCAACGCTACGACAAACAGAGGACAGACCCTCTGTTTAGACATTAATTGATTGAATTTGTTTTATTCAATCATTTTTGTTGAAGTTTGAGATAATGAAAGAAAAAGAACAGTCGTTTGTAAGAAATTGTGGGCTCTTTTGAGGGCATAACTTATGCAGAGTTCGTGCTAACAGTTAATAACGAATTTCTTTTATAATCCATTTAAAAATCATTAATTTCAGTGATTTTTTAATGAATATTTTATGTCATATCTAACTATTATTAATTAAAATACGATTTTCTTTTATCGGATCTATTTGTTATTGAATTTTTGCCTTCGCTTTCAAACCACTGATTCAATCAATTTACACAAATTAAACGATTCATTGCAATGATTTGCAAATCAATCAAAATATTCTTTATTCCCATTTATGTTATAGTGTTTTAGTGTTTAATTTATTTGAAAAATTAGTTTAAATCAATTACGATTTCAAAGTGAAAAGGAGAGGATAGAGAGAGGAATTCATATTTTAATGTTTATTAAAACGTCTTTTAAAAACATTTCTCAAAACGAGTTTCTCTGAGATCTGAATCAGAAAAATAAAAAAATCAAATTAACAGAAAACTCATAAAAAGTTATGATTTCTGAAAAGCATAAGTTTTGAACAGAATTCTAATCTTAATGTTTGTGTCGATCATGTATTTGGGCACTGATTTGGGCACTGAATGCACACCAATTGCATGATTCCAGAGTTGACAGCTCTCATACATAGTTGGCTGTCAAGTGGCGAAGCATCGCATTGAAGAACAGGCTGTAAATAGTTGACAGGTTAAACAGGTTGACCTCCAATTTCATGATACCTTGCATTTTACTTACACTTGTGTTGTGTGTAATAGAAATGAGCGCTTCTTTTATGCAATATTTAAGGTTTGGGTATCGCTCTGAGTGAGAGTCGATTCCAACTAAAAGTCTACTCATTTTTCTCAAATAATTATGAAATTAAACAGAATTTGTAGCGAAAAGCCATAAATAGCATCAATTTTATTGCGAAAAATTCTTTTTTGAGTGAAATAAGAATTTGATTTTCTCCATAAAAGTCTGGTCTGATAGTGAAAAATATATAATTTACTGAATTAGCTCAATAGGGATGAATAGGGGGCTGACGTTCAGCAAAAATACATTTAATAGTTGGCAATCAATCTCTACAAAAGCTATAAACGAGTATAAGCTTTAAAACTAACTGAAAACGAGTCTCTTTTAGTGACTGCAAAACGAGATTCTCTGAGATTTCCATTTCATAGGAGAGGGAGGCGTCGTCTATCCTAAGAGTGCACTTCACTCACCAGTAATTATAATTCAAATCAGGTATTCTTCGTTAAACGTGGAATCGCATGCAAACAAATGAATGTTAGTTAATGTCAAGTGTTTGTGGTTTTGAGCAAAAAACGCTCAAAAATCTGTTTTGCGCTTTCGTTTGACCGGATTTCACGCAAACGAGGACTGACTTATTTCTTAGGCTTTCTTTCAAAATTGAATTTCATCCGTCCCTCTGCTCGATGGCAAAGCACGTCTATTCCCACCCGTCGTTCACAGCAATGAGAAGGCATTAATTTTTTGCCTTTTAGTTGCTTTGAGTTACTTATCTGTTGGCCACTGCTGTTAAAGAAGGACACTCTCTTTTCTAAGAAGATGAGCAACAGGTGCTTATTTCAAATCTAATCGATTTCATTTATTTTAATGTAATTAAAAATTCTCAAAGTTATTACCCGACAAAATTCCACTTATTTTAATCCCAAATTTGTTCTCAAATTTCTCTTTTCTCATATCCTATCTTATGAATGCATTCAAAGAAATCTTTTTGTTCAAAAAGAATAATAATAAAATCTTGGACAAAAATAAAATAGCTCATCAAATCAAATATAAATTACATTTCTTACTCTAAAAGTTTATTTATTTTACGCTGAAGTCCAGATTTGCATAATTTAAACATTTTTCAAAATTTTATGAATCTTCTGCTCAAAAGAAAACCAAAGATTAAAGTTTTGCTTAAGTTTGTGGCCAATCATTATATTTGAATACTTGAGCCGAAAATTTGTATGCAATGAACACGAAGTTATGGGCAATAGTTTATTATGGGTTTAGCGCTGAAAGGAGTCTCTGTCCCATTTCAATGGTCTCTCATATATTACTCAATTTTGAAAATAATAATTTCAAATTTTGTACTTTTCTTAGAGACTATTATTTAATAAAACGCCCAAAACTTATAACTTGATTCTCGTTTTCATTATAAGACTCCCACATTATTTTGCTGGTGACTACTTCTCGCTACTCACCAATCAGTACAGCATTTCTTCACATTCTATACCTTTTGGTTCGATTCATATAATTGTTAATATAAAAGAAATTTAGCATATTATAAAGCGGTCGATCCTCACACACACTCATTCCTATTATCGTTTGCATTGGAACTCAATACTGATATTGTATTGAACTTTCAAATCAAATTCTATTGGAATTCATCGTTGAAGTAATACATGTTTTCAACAAAAAAGTATGAGTTCCACCCCTAATGATAGGGCATCACATTATACACACTCGAATTTAGTTTTTTCAAACATTTTTGTGCCATCACTATCACCATCACTACTCTCTTGAAAAGCAAATCTCTATTTCCACAAACTATCGAATTTCATATTTGATATATATTTTAGATTATAATTAGTTTGTTGTCGGGTCCCTCCTATTTTGATTCCAATTAATTCTGGTATCGCTTAAATGTTTGACATATTTTCCTATTGCTATCAAATGTCATTCATTTCCATATGATTTGAAAAATTATCGAAAAGTCTGAATAATAGTTCTGAGAATTAATAGAAATTCTTGGTTCAAATTTTAAGCCCGAAATCGTGTAAAACGAATCAAAATTAACTTAACTCTTGAGTCGAAACATATTTTAATGAAATATTTGTTTTTCTTAAACGATTCGTATTAACGCTTAAACAGTTGATCGTATGTTAGGAACAGAATATTAATTTAGTGACCATTTATGTTGAGTCCAAATCATTAAAAAATAAAATGCTTTTTACGACTTTAGGGCCTCTCAGTGTTAGTTTGTTAGGCAGACGCATACATCTGAGTGTAGGGGCAATACATGAGACTTCTTACACTCCTACAGTTTATGTGGAAGTGAACATTGTTTTATGTAAACCTATGTTTTACGTCTTGCCCTAAACAAGCACCCTTCCCCCTCTCTCCAGCTTTTTGTTCAAGACATCGCACTGTTTGGTCAAAAATAAAAGTCTGCGCTCCGGGCCTTATCGTGAGTTTGTGAATATGTTGTGTGAGTCCTAACTTTTTTTTTACTGCACAGCCTATTGACTATTCACTTATTTCTTAGAAAAGTGAAACATTCAAAAGTCAAAGCATTGCTCTTTTGGCCATTTTTTAAAGTTGCACTCGAATTGAGTGCAGAGTCCGTACGAGTGTTTGCAGAGTTGGTCCAATAGTTCGGCGTCATCTCCATCTCCATCATGACTGGTCTCGAGTCGATTCTCAGCAAATATTCTATTATAACATTAAGCCTCTTATGGGACGAAAAGTTTTAATCAGTAATAGTGCACATATAGACTCAAATTGCAGGAACACAATGTCTACACAATAGCGGTGTTTACATTTCTTGTTTAACTTTTTACTGTTCCGTTCAGTCTTTCACTCTTTGTTTTGTTGAAAAAACTGATCACTAGTTTCGAAGCTCTGGCTTTACCTGCCTTTCACTTCATATAAATATTACGCTATTCTTTCCTTCAATTCTATTCTCAATAACACTCGTCAGCAATGGTTCTGGGATTTAATAACTTAATACCCATTTTTGGATTATTTTTTATTGAAAAAATTATTCTGCTCTGTTATACTCTGACACAATTGAATTTGAGTTTAAGCAAAATATTTTGATAAATTCCATGCTAAAAAAGATATTCAAAGCTTTAAAGTCATATATTGAAGGATTCATTGGATTTGTTGGTAATAAGTAAAATGGCATGCCATAACCCGGAGCTAAAGCATACCTTATAGAATATATGATCGATTTTGGACATAATTATTTGGCCTAACTTTTCGTGCATCACATCTAATGGTATACGCAATACATTGCAGTCTTCACTCTCAATGTTTGGCTCACATTTTCATCCAATAAATGATGAAATTGTTGTCTGGTTTTATCTGAGAATAAATTTCAAAATAATTGGCAATAATCCCGATATTCATGCTTTGGTTGACTTAATTCGAAAATTTTTCTTTCTTTCGAAGATATTATCTGAAAACTAAGCGAACTCTCAATTTGACGATAAAATTATTATCTGAATGACTAACACTTCGCACATAATTATAAAATAATAGTTAACTATATTTAAAGTCAAGAGAGTGTCAAACATAATGAGGGAAAACGATTTCCGATTAAATTGTTTCGAATCATGCGATCAATTGGCGAAAAGATCAGACCTAACTCTGTTCTGTTCTCTTCTTAACCATAACAAACTGCTATGACTTCAAAATCAAATTGAAAAGACCTGCGGGCTTGGGTTGGACTCGACTCTCTCTCCAATTGCCGATTAGCCGCCGGCTCATTGTTATAAACACTTTTCAATTTATTGTTCAGACTATAAGTTTGAGACCAGTTTTAGTTAACTTATTTTTTAAATAACATTTTATAAATTGTTTGCGCTTTCGCTTAGAAATGCATTTTTGTTCGTTTTTTTAATTAAAAAACATTTTTTAGATTTAACACCAGTTATTAAGAGAAAATAATTTCCTTCTAATTATTGATTTTGAAATATTAGCCAAAAGACTATTAATCAAAAACTTTTTGATTTGATTTCTCAAAAAAAGTTAATTTTTCCATAAATTCGTTTGACTTTTAGTTATTTAGTGATTCGACGCAAATATCTATCATTTGTCTGAAAAGTTTTTAGAGTCGACAAAATTATAGGGTTTTTATTATTTGAAAAGTAATGTTAAAAGTGAGTCAAATGGAGTATATAATGCTTTGTTTGTCTAAAAGATATGTCATAAAAAAACATTAGAATAGCGGAGACATTGGCATTATTCCGATAAAATTGACACTTATCTGAAATTCTCGATTCAGTGCACATATTCTGTGCTATTCAGACAAATGAATGCAAAATATGATCAGTAAATGGTTGCTATTCATGTAATACAATGTGTTTTGCATCGATTGAGGACCGTATTTATAAAAGATAATCAGTCGATTGTTTAGAGAAAAACTGATGGAAATGACGCCCAATCTTATAGTCTGATTAGTTGTTTGTAATTAAGTTTCTTAGCATCTCTTCAGTCTTCACATGTTTTCAGTAGAGTCTACTTCTCGTGTTCTCATTTCGTTTAGCAAAAAACGATTAATTTTCATGGGTCTCATGGAATGCCTGCTGACTAACCCCCAGATATCGCAATAACCCTCACTCAATGGCGAGCCTTTTCTCATTAAATTTATGAAGTAATTTATGGACACCCCATTTGCAGCTTTATTTAAGCACTCTGTGAATTAGCCGCTATTCTCTGTAACGCCAACTGAGGGGTTGACTTTTTTCCTCCAAAATATATATATTCAATATACATAAAAACTCAAGTGATTGGCCAAACTGTGCCCACAAGTCAGTGAAAAATGCTGTGAAATGTGATAAAAGTATAGATTTGTTGTGTGTGTGAAACACACCAAACGTGAGCAGAATATTCGTGAAAAACATGCGATTCATATAAAAGAAGAAAATATTCTTTTAATAGTTATAACTGTTTGAGTGGTTTCCACAATAGATTTGAGTCTAAAATTGCTTGTTTTCAGCAATTGATACGAAGTCAGGCCAACAAAAGCACATCCGATCCGGCGTTAGATTTAATTTCAATGCATTGGACCGAAAAATTGTAGAACAGAAACAACGTTTGGATTCACAGAAATTTTATTTCCATTTAATTTAAAATATTCTAAAGGATTGTCGGTTCTGTTCACTGAAGTAGATATACCTTTGCTTCGACTCAGCCATCATATTATGGACCAAAAGATTTTGGTAAAACTTCAATTAAATAGAGGCCATACAGTACATACACATATATACAATACATATCTTTTCTTTTGATGAATGACTAAATTTACAAATAATATCATTCATAAATATGCCTGTTTTGAAAGGCCCGGAGCCAAACATTTGCGTTGATTTGAGATTTTCTTCGGTTTTATATTTTGAAACGATATCGATATTTATACTCATTTTGAGCGAAAATGGTTTTTGTGAATGCGATCAAAACATTTGTTATGCTTTAATAAGTAATCTCATGAATTTTGTGAGTCTTGTCATCGATGTTATGTTAGGCCTTTGTGACAAAGGGGTCGGTTGGGGTGGCTGTTGGTGACAGCTTCTGATTTTAATTTTAACACCACATTAAACTTAAATTGGTGTTTGCATTGGATCACTGCCTCCTTTCGTGGCATTCGTCAGTTGTGTTGGCCATCACTCGACTAATACGTGACTCTTTTCTAATTTCAATTCCAAACAACTCTATTCTCATATTCTGTGCGAATATTCTCTAATATAAATATGAGATAAAACCAAACAATACTCTCTGATATCAATTTAAATTCTGATTCACTCTTCTGTTAGTTCCATATATTAATTCTGTTAATTGTAATAATAATAATATATTTTATATCTTTTAGTAAATGTGAAAGCTTCTTTATTGAAATTACAATTTTTTTATTCGTTTAAAAATAATTAAAATTTATTTTTTAATTCAATTGTTTATTCATTACTTTGATGTCAGTTTTCGTCGACCGAAACCAGTAATATATTAGACACCCATCAGTTGCCATCACTTGTCACAAACCTCTGCTCTGAATAAATGAATGAATTGAGAATTTTTTGAGTTCGACCAACGCTTTGACACTATTTAATCTGATATTTGTGGCACTTCTTTATTGTCCGACTCTTTTTCAATTCCGTGTCGAAAAGATATTTCATTCTTCAGACTGTAATCGAAATTAAAATTTTTCTATTGAAAAGTCAAACAGAATTCTAGAAAAAGTTGTTTTGAAGTTAAAATGGTAGAGAAAATTGGAAAAGTTTGTGAATTGAAGAGTTTTAAACGTAAACGTGATTTAAACAAATTAAAGGACTGTGTGACGGAACCGAACAGTTGTTTTGTTAACTCGAAGGGCTTTGTTTTAGAACTTATGGTTTAAATTAAAAGCAGTTTTAATGAATTGAAAGCTTTTCAAAATCAATGCTTTCGAATCCAATTCTCTTAAACAGAGTTCATAACAGAAAGAGAGTGCGAGTCGTCTGACAGACAATAATTACTTTTTTGAGATTATTTTTTAGTATTCGTGACCAAACATATAGTGTTTATGACATTAAGCGCTTTTAGAGGAGATGTCATGTTTTCAATATTGAATGAATCAAACGAATGAATGAATTATTGCATTATTGCGATACAACTCAATGTTTTGTTCAATGAATCGATTATTGTCTTTCCGTTACTATTATTTATTGTTTCAATTGATTATTGTATCGAAAGAAGCGAATGTTTTTAAGAAGGAGTCGATGAATGCAATGAAGATGTGAGAAGTGTTTACACATTCAATAATTGTTTAATTATCGACTATTGTTTGATAAAGAAATTACTTCTTTTTCTATTAAATCGTTTCTTTACTTAAGTCGACGGCATTTCATACAAACATATAATTTGCATCGACTTTACTCTAACGGCTGTGTCTGAACTCTGTTCCTCTTTTTTTGGATGTGCTTTACATTCAAATATCGACTCAAAAGTAATTGTGTTTCAGAGGAGGTCTAAAAAGAGCAAAATTAATATAAAAGTGAGTGTCGAGGGATTTATTAGTGAAATGTTTGAGCATTTATTCAACTCATTGTTAGGAATGCCTTTCATTTGCGTTTAGTTTAAAACTAATTTTTTCCTCGAACTCAGAATTTGCAGAGAAATAAACTGTTGAGTCGTTATTTTCTTACGGAAAACTTCATTTCCCTAATTAGTTGGTAGGGCTGGGCTTTATTGGCACAGACAGCCCATAGAGCACTGTTAGACTTTTTAGTTTAGTTTTTGAAAACATTTTTGCAAACTTTTTGAATGACATTTCCCTGAGAGCTGTGATAATTAAAGTGTCACACAATTTCATTGCAGCTTAAATAGATACAGACTGTTGTCTGACGTTCACAACACTATTGTCATTATGTATGCATACAACCCGAGCTCTGGCAGAGGACTGGCACTGCCATCACTCTCATTGTTTGCTACTGAATGTGTTATTTTGCGCTCTATTTTAATCGTGAATTTTGTGAACGTATTAACAAAACGGAATTACATTTGAAGTCAAGTCTCCTGTCGAGGCTTTTTTGTATGTCGACCCAACATATAACACATATAACTGTAAAGTATTGCACTTTTGATGCACTTATTGCCGACGCTTTGCTCTATCACTTGATTAAGAGAAGGCTTTACTTAAAATGTTAGTCTTTTTCTATTTTGTTGGTAATATAAACTTAAACTTATATTTTATATGTATTGGAGTATTGCTGTCAGTGTGTGATAGTGTCGTTGGTGTCCATATCGTATGCCATTTCTTTGCCAGTCTTTGTGATGAACTCACTCTTTGGGATTTCACAGCCAAAAGAGAACTACAACTTGAAAAAAGAAATACATATACCCTCGAGGTTTTAAAAATGTTTCAGAGATAAAAACATTGATTTTGCGGCATTCAATTCCTTTAGTAAAAAAGAATGCATTGAATCATAGGCTGAAGACAAACTCGAATCTAATGCAAACATTAGTATTAAGTATCTTTAGATACGCCAAACATTCTGATTCTGTTTTCGCTCTTCAATAACAGATATACCATATATTTATTAAATTAATAATAAATCCATTCATTTCTTAATGTACATCGAGTTTTAAAACATATGCATTTCATTCGTTGTTAACAAAGGTTTTTATTTGATTCCTAACCACAAAACCAATGACTCACACAAATTGATTCAACTATTGTTCTAACGATTCATTTTTGTGGAGCACATGATTACAATACTGTCTGTTTGGTTATGCTCTTCAAATGGTAAAGCTTCTCAATTGAATTAATTGATTAGATGACAAATTGCTAGTTTATTATAATGAGGTCATTATTGTTATTGAGACTCATGTCGTTTATATTAAGCTTTAGGTAATGTATCGGTAGAGCCATCAGACCATCAGAAGAACGGCTCGATTTCCTTCGCATTAGCTTTTTATAAAAGACTTGTAAGACTTGTATTACTTTACTTTATTGACTTGAAATGCACTCGACTTTCGTTTCGGTCATTTAGTGGTCACTCAGGCCTGGAATCACTTTCGAGAGTCACCGAATTTAATCAACCAAAAGGATTCTTTCCTTAGTCTTTGAGACAACGTATCGACAAATCAATGCTAAGACACAAAAAGCTTTTTATGAACTTTACAACCATTTGTTAAAACCATTCTTTTCTCTCATTCTTCCCTTTTGGTCATCACTTTCTGTTTGTCCTCACAATCAATATCTCTGCGAAAATACATTTTTTGTGCCGTAAATAAACGATTGTTTGCACAAAATTTTTCTAATTCTTTATTTATTAAAATTTTAATTAATTTTTCTTTTCTTTTGTGGAATTCGTTCGTTATATTAGGGATGCATTTAAATTAAAATGATATGAATATTTATTCTTATTTTTATTCGATTAGTTGCTAGTTTCATACTTGATATGAAATACGATGAATCCTTTTTCTCGTTTCGAATCATTAATTCATAACTGTTTTCAGTTTTTATTTAAAAGACCTGAAAAAATCTGAATTTTATTTTTTTATATCTTTCGATAAAATATGACGAGAAGTCAAAATATTTTTTCTTGTATAACAAATGTTAGGAATGAGTGGAGAAAACTTTTCATGAGTGACATGGATATGAATTTAAACAATATTTTCGATGTTTATAGTATAGGGTATTTATAAGCAATATATTAATCAAAGTTTCTGTTGAATTGTCGTTCGATATGTTTTTCATAAAATATATTAAATAATATTCGACAGAATAATTGATTCGCAATATGTGGTAATATGTGGTACAGTACAGCACTTATTCATATCTGACAACAGTTTGTTTGCCTTTTGATTGTGTGGCAGTTTGTGTTGTCGACCACTAATTTAATTAAATCGAAGAATAAGCCATAAATGGGTCATTCAATTCTTTTCCATTTAAATCTTTCCCATTTGATGGTAAACTATGTTTTTATAGCAAGACTCGTTTTTTGCATACATTAATCTATAATAATGTTTGATATTCACAATCGAATCGAGTATTTCGTGAATTGTTTAATAGAGTGGAAAACAATGCAATACTTAATGATGTTTAATGAATGAAATGCATTATAATATACCATACACATTTATTCCATGTATTTATAGATTTATCGTCTCTTATTGTCTTTAATAGATTAATGAAATATAAAAACATAGTTAACTCTATGTTTTGCTAATATCTATTATTTTTTGAACCCCGTATTCCTCGTTTGTTATTATATTATTATAAAACAGGAAATTATTGTTTTATCAAATATTGGATAAATTATAATATCGGAAGCAATACTTCATTCGCTAAACAATTGTAATATCGATTATCATTTATTGTATGCATTCCTTAAGCGCTTGTCTTAATTAGAATTGAGTTGTGTTCGGCTAATCAGTAATTAATATGTCTTTCAGGTCAATGGTTTCACTAATTATGATAACACCCCAGGAATGAGTCGAACATCGACTCCATCGCCAGATTTGTTTAGCTGTGGTCAAAGTCGATCGGTTTATGGCAAGAATGACAACAGTCCTCCGCGATGGCACACCCTCTTAATAGCATTAATCGGGTTCGCAGTGTATGCCAACTCATTGGGCTGTGGTTTTGCGTTCGACGATATGTCTGCCATTCGGGATAACAGAGATCTGAGACCACAAACGCCATTATCTCAACTCTTTCTTAATGACTTTTGGGGACAGGGAATGACTAAGGTATGTATGTTCTGCTTTGGTGGCAGACCTAACGATAATATACGAGCTTTGAGTTTATCAATCAATGGTTGCGTTTAGATGTCTTTAATATTGTCTGATTCGGTCGATTCATTCGATCGTCAATATTATAATCTTAGGGTTGGCTGCAGTGGTGGCAGTGTTTGCAGAAGTGGTCAAATCATAACAGATCGTTATTTTGTCGTTAGATTGCAAAACGAATTTAGCTTTTTATGGATGAATAACTTCGTTAGACTTTCTCTCCCTTTACTTTACTGATAGACAAACTAAAAGTAAGAGTGACCTAAACTCACGGTCCATACTCTCAGCTCTCTCTCTCTCTCTCTCTCTCTCTCTCTCTCTC
>JAQGCS010000091.1:0-37399 GCA_034702105.1 Fuscozetes fuscipes
ATACGATCAACCGATCTACACCCGAATCACTCAGAGTTTAACAGTTTTAGGAAAAGTTAAAAAAATAAAAATATTAACTAATTATCACATCTATTGTAAAGCTATCGATAATTAATAAATAATATCAATTATAACATTTGATGAAAGCTATCAATACTTTGATGAAATACTAGAGATTTTGAGGTTTGGTTTACTGATTAGTGGCCTAAGAGTCAACGGATGTCTCTAATGGTTGTTAACTAATGATTGCCTAATACTCAATGTTATTGGCATTGATTTGTGTTTACACTGTTTAGTATTATTTGATATGAAAGTAAAGTCAATCACAACATCACAACCATTATTGCGGAACATTCAAAAAATCTGTAGATTTCTGAAGTGATAGCGAGCTCTTCATCGACTCACTGGTAGTAAAGGGAGGCGGAGACGACACAACTCCTGAAGAGCGACTGATTTTGCTAAGAATACTCTCTAGAGATGAGGATCTGCGCGAGAAATTCATTTGCAGTGAAAATGGATTCGATTGACTCAGAACTGATGGCTCGGAATAACGGCGTCTTATATTGGAATCCGATTTCGATAAACAAATCATTGCATTTGATTTCATTAGTATTTGAGTTATATCTGAATGAGTTCTTCTTATTTGTGGCTCAGATGTCGAGTCATTGGGTTCTTCAACAGTTCTGATACCTATGCAGTCCAATACTTGTTTCATTTTACGCGCATAATCCATATGACCCGTCAACTAATCGAAAATAATTTAGTAACATATAAGGAAAGGTCTGACTTACGATATGACTCAAGTCTTTATTAATCATTTTTCGGTCGTTCCAATCGATTGCTTGAAGACCTGCTATTCTGAGAGTTGCCGAAGAGGTTCTATATAAGAATTTCAAGAGCCAGTCCCCTCTACAATAGCCATTTATTATGCGTCCGCTAACTATACGCCCAAAAGCTTTCCACTGTTCAGGAGAAGCGGGAACGGGTGCTCCTAAAAGAATAACGTCTTCGATAATTCCTTCGCATCCCTTAGTTTGAGCCATTTCTTGGAGACAATAGTAAACAACTCGAGCACCTAAACTAAATCCAATCAGAGTAACGGGTCGTCTGCCCTGTTGCCTGGCAATGAGAATCTCAGCCAAATGTTTGCCCACCTGTGCAGATCTGCGGACACAAACACCCCACGGGTTGTCAATGGCACTGGCCACTGTCACAAGTGTTGCCGGCCACGCAATAGCAGCGATTAGTCCACTGAGAATTGTGTATTTGAGTGCCTCCTGTGCTGCCATCGACACCGCAAAACTCAGGAAATAATCCATAGCTCGGCCCAATTCTAGCAGATATGAAGACTCGTATCGAATGCAATACTGTTCTCTAGAGTTCAAAAGTGAAAGCCAGGGTTCTTTGAAAGCTTGTGGTCCTTCCTGTGCCACCCAACCAGAAATGGCGATTGTCAAATGCAGTTCCCTTCCCGGTGTTAATGTGTCGAAAGCAAACTCTTCAATATCTCCGACCCTTTTCTTCATTTTATAGCCGGTAAGTCCCGCTCCGGCGAAACCAAACAGAGATCCAATCACTGCGATTCCAGCAGAAGAGCCTAAAACTGCAGCGCCAGCCGTACCAATGATAGCACCGGCACCCGCCGCTACGAATGGCGCCGCCAAACCACCCGTAAGCCCTGTAAGTAAAACAAAAAGAATTGTTGGAAGATATTTCGACCAATTAATGACTGACCGATTATAGCACCCCCTCCAACAGAAGCCAGTCCTATCATAACATATCGTTTAATCTTTTTATTTCGTTCGCGTTTTTGTTTGATTTTGATTTCTTCGTCATTTTGTTCGGGAATATATTCGGACAACATTTCAATGACTGATTCCTCGTAGAGTTCAACGATAGGCACCGGAACTCCAAATAGTTCAGAGATATAGAGTATCAGAACTCGAAGGCGAGAGTCGTAAACGCCTTTAAACATAAAATAGCGTCAAATGAATACTAATTTTTGTTAATTTAATAATAAATAAATCAAATCTTCAAATGTATACCTCTTTTAATCCATCCTTTAATTAAGCATTTAATGCAAATATTTGTCAATTTGTTAGTAAATCATTAAAACTAATGACAATTCAATAGAGATATGAATACCTTCTTTGACGGCAAACAAAACCAATTCCTCGACGATCCGAACGCAGGAAGACTTGAAATTTGGTTCCTCTTTGATGAGAGCTATGAAGGCCTCGACATCCCCGCCCTCGCCCTCCATAAGAGCTTTCATAGCGTTGTGAACCTGAGGCGGAAGTTTCAAGTGTTTGATGAGTTCAGTCATTGTTGTCTCACAAAAGGCTCTGAAATAACTTCCAATCAGTTCTTAACATTTCAATAAATTATGAGACAAACCGATCGCATGAGTGCGGGAATAAGTGGTGGAAAGCCATCGCACAGACCCCACAAATGGAATAAACCGCAGCCTCGGACACACATTCGGACAACGGCTGACTTTCAGTCAGTGAAGACAATGAGGTGTAACCTATCGAACAGATCACTGATTGAATGATTCACAAAATTCAATACAAACCCAAAGAAGAAGTAGAAGAAGAAGTCATTCGGTCGTCGATATCGTTGTTCGCCATTTGTTTCGTTTCATAAATAGATTTATTGATAAATAAGTTTTTAAATAAATTAAAAATTTAAATCCCATTAAAATATATTAATTGTGCGAACATTTCATTCAATTTATTTACAAAATTAGTTGAAACGAAATAATTAATTCATTATTTAAAATAATTGTTTGAATTGAACTCAAATGAGTCGGAAATATGAATGAATTTCAAACTAAAATGCAATTAAAGTGCAATCAATTGATTAAAACTCAAAACAAAAACACAATTAAAGAGATTTGAGTTCATTATTGACAACAAAAAGGGTTTATTAATAATGAAATGTCACAACAAATGACGCAATCATTGAATACAACACTCATTCATAAACTACATGAGAGACACAACTTTTGAAACTTGGAAATTTGCAAAAAATGAGCTTGATATATTGACTCCTACTTCTTTAAAATTCATGGACTTATATCTTCATTTCTGAAAAGGGGTGAACTTATATCTAGGTATAAGTTCATGCGTTTTTTGAGTAATTTATAATTGAATTTCATATATGTATCGTTCATTTCCTCTCATTGATAGTAAACTGTAGACAGAGTTTAAGATTTTAAATATTAATTGAATTGACATTTCATTGACTGTTTTGATACTACAGTAGAACTTTTGAATAAGACCCCCCGTTATCCCTCCCTGGCTATTGTCGTCCAAGCATAAAACCATTTGTCGTCATTTAAAACATAGACAATTAAAATAACCTTGTTATAGTTCCTTCTTATAATCCCTCCCTCTTTATAATCCCTGATCATTGCATCCGTTGTAGTAGAATTCAGTGCATTTTCGACCTGGTTATAATCCTTGCAAGAAAAAACTAAAAATGCATTAATTTTAATAAAATATTTCAAATAAATTCCAATTTTGAATAGAGCAGATTAACACAGATTTGTTAAGTTTTTGTGTGGATATATATTTTTGATTTTCAGAATTAATTATTTGTCAACATTTACACAATAAGCAGTATTTGTAGCCACCTTGCTATAGTCCTCGTTATAATCCTTTAATATTCCTGGATCAAGCAAGGGATTATATCCAAGTTCGGTTGTACTTTTACTTTTACTGTAAATTTCCTGAACTTATATCTTACATTATGAGAAGGGGTGAACTTATACCTAGGTATAAGTTCATGCGATTTTTAACTTGGTCAAATCTCTTTTCGTATAAGATCGTCAAATTTACGTATAAGTTCATGAACTCATGGACGTAGGAATCGGTAGCTTGATATTCCACCCTGTGCAACGGCATTCTCATATTAATAAATATTGTTTGATTTGAGTAATTTTCTTAAATAGATTTGATTGGCACTGCAATAATGGAGCATGGTGTCATCCAAATTAAATCTTATGGATTCCAAATTCCAAAATTCCAAAATATTTACGGCTTCGTTCGGCAAAAAACTCGTAGTGGGGACCAAGGTAAAAATACAAGCCGCCTCGCTTCGCTCGGCGAAAAACACTAATAGACATATGGTCAAAATACGAGCCGCCTCTCTTCGTTCGGCGGCGAGGGAAGTATACATGTAATGTTAAATTTTTCAAAATTCTAGAGGGGGATGTAGACCCCCTATCCCCTCTTGCACATCCCTGAGGTTAATCAAAAATGGGCGTGAAACGAACATTTTTGATGGGGATTTCAATGGAAAGAAAAACTCCTTTAAAAATTAATAAATGGTGTAAATGTAGTGGGAATTAGGTTTGATCCGAACTTGTCTGGAATTTTAAATTCTGTGAAATTAAATTAAAGTGTGAGCCCTTTCTAATTAATGTTGACGATAATAAATTGATGTGGGACAAACTTAGTTCATGTGAGAGTTAGTAAAGTTTATTTGCAATTTAATGAATTTTTATGAGTTGTGAGTAGTTTTGATGAGAGCTATATATATATACATTTTCAAAGAATTTATTGAATTTTTCAAATTTATATTCAAATATAGTTTGCATTCATCACAAGTGATAAGTGAAAGATTTGTGAAGAGTGGACACGCCTTAAGTGCTAAGCATTTGATTCGAGTATTAACTATGAAATTTAAATTGAATTTTTATTCCAAATGATTGATAGTTAGAACAAAATTCAAACATTTATCAAAACTTTTTGATAACTTTTATGCGTTTCGTGAAAAAGAAGCGAATATTTGTTTTGAAAATAAGTTTCAATTTTCCAATACTTTTCTCAGAAGACTATTAAAAATAATGATTTCGATTCTAAATGACATAACTTTTGATTTTACATTAGATGAGTGGGCCGTCACTCAAACTGATCCGACAAACAACTAATTTGCAAAGAAGTTAAACGAGTTTTCGATTTATTCGTTTTAAATATCAAATACAATAAAAACATATTCGAGAATAAGAAAAACAAATTCAAAACTTTAAGAATTAAACTATAAATCAATTTTTATTTCAAAAATAAGATGAAAACCGTTACCATTAATTGTGAGCCAATACTAAATGTCAAATATCGAGCAAATATTTGTTTGTTTTTCGATTAAAAGTTATTAATATTTTTGTATTTTATATAATATTTTTTGGCACAGAATATAAGATATTTATAAATATGATTTGAGAGGAATGTTGTCTTTATTTCAAATATTTATTGCGACCATTGCTTGAAATGACATAATTCTGGTCGACATAAATGTCTACCTCATTGTCTTTCCAATTGTTAACTACTGTGGGATGAGTTCCATAGTTCCAATCGGAGTCATATTCTGTTAATGAATGTAAAGAATTGGCAGAAATCAGTCTATTATTGTGCTGTCCTTTTTTACGCTGCTTTTTGTGACTATTGGTATAGGATTGATGTCCCGACAGTTGCGACAGATTTTGGTGAGATTTAGTCAATTCTCGATTATCTCCAATTGAGTGCGGATTACGCGCCACAGAAAACGAACGATTTGACTGACCGTCAGCTAAAGGTCTATGTTTCATATAGTGGTTGACAGTGGGATACCCGTTTGATATGTGGGAACGAGTCTCGTCTGACACTAGATTATGTGCAGAAGTATTGCCAGTAGAGTCCATGTGATACATGCGGGCCCTGGGAATGCTTCGAGTGCTGTACACGGAGACGGTCTCCCATTCATGCTCTGATTTGGTCAGAGGACTGATAGGTTTGTTTGCTTTTTGCCTCCTATGATAGCAACAAGTAAATATGAATACCGCCAACACAACGAACACACAAACGGCAGCCGACACTCCAATCACTATTCTGTCCAAATCACTGATTCTGTGCCGGTCTCTTCTTATTTCCCGGCATTGAGTCAGAGGAATGTTATTGAGTTTATTGAATGAGTGATCGTCTAAACTGATAACACAAATCACAACACATTCATTTGGGGGTATTTGTAACGTCTTATATCTTCTTTGGTTGGAAGGCATGAGCGGTCCCTTCTTGAAGTCACGGTTCCCGAAAAACCTATAAACTACTTGATAGCCGGCACTATTCGATTTTGTTGGCTCCCATTCGATGCTTATTGAGTTGTTATGGAAGAAGGCGTCCACTATTTTGATAGCATCGCCGCCAAACATCGCACGACTTAATGGAGACTTCTTCACAGAATCCGAGTTTTTAAGAGTCGGGTTCAATGTTGTCATTTGTGGAGTGGTTTCAATCATTTCAAATACCGAACCATTAGTGCCATCGTTTAAGTTATTCGAGTGAAGAACTTTAAGCAAAGAAGACGCCGACAACAAAGAAGAGGTCTCTGAAGCGCTCGTTTGGGTGGTTTGTGGTGCTCTAGAGGTGCGGGAATCCATTTGTTCAAACACCTTTGGAGGAGTGTCCTCATCGGCACAAAGCAATTCCGTCTGATTTATATTTGAAAATGTTTTTCGGCGCAAATGTTCTGGTTTTCCGCAGAATTGGGGACTCCTTTCCCGACTGGTCACCTGTAGGTTGTGCTCAGTGATCCAGTGCAGGATCCACTTTAATTTACAGTCACACTCAAGATATTTACCTAATTTAGAGGAAAAGGTGTTTAAATGAGTTTTATCTATGATTTGATTGAAGTTAAAACAATCGCTGCTTTTGATTAATTAAAAGTACTTTTTCTGTTGTGTTATAACTGTTTGCAAAGTTTGTGTTCAGATTATTATCAAATCATAATTAATCTCTTTTAACCTCAACTCTGGAATAGAACTCATGTCACGAATGAATTCCATTATTTATTATGAGAGCCGAGAAAATAAATTAATTTTAATTTTCTAGTATTGAAGTACTTTTTTCTTGCAGTCAAACACTGTTTCCGTGAACTCAATAGAAAAACAAAAAGTGAACAAATGGTTGTTTACATAAATCACTGTTTAAATGAGTTCAACAAAATATTGTTAAGGAAAGTGTGATTTTCGACTTCAATTAAATTGCAGTCCTTTCAAAAGTATTATTAAGCCATTGATATATAGCAAGGCAATAGAGAGGGGTATTTCACAAATTTGACTGCAATTCGGGAGAATTGCAGTTAATTTCTATACAAAGAATTTAGATCTAGAATTAGATAATCAAAGACTTAATAATGATTTAAACATTATTTGTAAAACTATATAATCATTTGATTTGATCTCAAAGTCAAAGTGAAAATATTAATACTTTCGAACTTAAATCTGGAGAGAAATCAAACATTGAATTTGAAAAAAATCATTTGAATGGTTCAGATCAGAAAAGAAGATGTTTGCCTCAATAGAAGGTATCATTTAGTATCATATTCCGGTATCTTGGTATCTCATCATTTTGAAGTCAAGCTCATTTTTATTTCAAAGGATTTAATTAGATTTTTAAGAGTTGCGAATAAATTCTAAATTATTCAAAGTCTGAATTTTTGAAAAATTTCAAGTAATTGCATTTATATCCGGCTCAAAATCAAGTCGATTTGCAATGATGAGAATAATTTAGCTATTTATCATACTCAATTAATAATTGTGTGTCTGAATTGATTCGCTTTCTATAGTGTTTAGTAAGAGATTGAAATCATTTGTTGGCAACAAATTCATTTGGAAGCGTTATATTTGACGAAATATAGGGCCGACACTTACCTCCAATACTAAGTCCTCTTAATGTGCTGTTCAGGTGTTGAAAGGCTTGAAAGGGAATGGTTTTCAATGGATTACCATCCAGTGCCAACAGCGTTAATAATGAATTGTCACGAAACGCATGGATCGGTATTTCTTGTATAGCATTGAAACCGATGTCTAAAACCTTTTAATCGAAAGAAGAATCGTTACAATCGTTAAGAGTTTGAGTTTAAGTAACAAAATAACGAAAATGCGATTTAAAGACAAAACAATTACTGTATTCGAGTGAAAGTCGGAAGACTTACCCGAAGTCCTGTTAGTTTGGAAATGGCTTCAGTCGGGAAGTCAACCAATAAATTATTTAATAACGACAATGAACTTAACGAATCATTAATCCCAATGAAGACTCTTTGGTGAAGGCTTTCAATTTGGTTTCGCTCCAGATTTATAGCAGTCAGTGAATGTAAATTCATTAACAGATCGGATGATATGTCTTTGATTTTATTCTGTGCTAAGTCTAGAAATGCCAACGAAGATAAGTTCATAATTGCTTTGGGTATGGATTTTAAATTAGTTCCTTTCAGATTGAGATTCTTGAGAGTTGACTCCAAGCCATGAAATGCCTGATCACTGATTGTGAGGTTATTGTCGGAGAGCTTGAGTGTTGTCAACTGCATGTTTGCGAACACATTATCTTCTATTGACTCCAATTTATTGTTAGACAAGTCAAGGGTTTTCAGTGCACGGAGTGTTTGTATTTGCAAATGAGGTAATTGTTTAATTGATGTCTTCTCGAGGGTTAAAGTGATTAACTTATCCTCCAAACCACTGAAGGCGTCGTTTGAAATACTTTCTAATTTACTGTTAGATATGTGAAGATTTAGGACATCCAGCCTTTTGAACACTCCGCCCGGCATTGTTGTCATCGAACTGTTATTAATATAAAGCAAATCGATTGGCATTCTTTGTACCGACAGATGGATGGCTGTCATGAGATGTGTGAAGTTGACTGGACTGCACTGTATTGATAATCGCTGCACATTATTATAGCCGCAAATACAGTCTGAGTGCAAGTCCAGTAATTCCGGTGACCTGGACCACGGACACTGAGCACTCACATAATGTACATGTGCTGCACTTATTATAACAGTCAAACAAGTGACTAATTTAAAGTATGCTTTGTTGGTGGCCATCGGATGGCTTTCCTAATCTTTCAATTGACTAAAAGCCTACAATTGAATGAAGTTATCAATTAATTAAATTCAAATCAAATGCTGAGTTAAATCTGTTATAACTGTTGTAGAAATGAAATATACTTTTATTGATTGCATTATAATTACATCAATAGTCAGAAGAAAGACAGCAATAGATTGAAGTTAGAATTGCTGTCAATTATAATGTAATTCGAAGCAAATGAATATAATTTTGAAATTGTTTTCCCAACGCATATGTATTATGCAATCAATGCTTACAAAATACAGTAAAAAGTCAGTGGTGGACTTCGCGTTCATATCCCTAGCTCAAATTCAAAAACCAAAAATCATTCTCATACTAACTAATGTTACAAAGGCTGTCCTTCTCGAGCATATGAGGACATAGTAAACAACTGTAATACAGAGTTAAAACTTCAAATTATTACTAAACATCAGAATACAAACATTTTTCAGATTAGATAATTTTGCCAAGTTAATAAGAAATAAGTGTTAATTTCAACTTATTTGGTTTAAAATTGTTAAAAAAATACTGTAAACTTGTTACAAAACATAGCTCATACATGCTTTAATCCAATTAATGCTAGGATCATTCCTATCCCTCGATTTTTCGGAAGCGACCCAGGGACACGAACGAATATTTACTGTAGCAAGATTATATTGTGACTGAACCACTTGAAACTGAGTTAAGTTTTGTTTCGTGTTCTTTGTTTTGAGTTCTAAAGATTTGTTTGAGTAGAGAGTCTGAGACACGACCCGAATGTTAATAACAATATGTCGACTGAAGTGAAGGTCAATCAGTTCAGAACATCTGAAGACCTGTTTGTTTGTCTTCAATCAAAATATGAGAAAAATGTTTATTAAATCTAATGACTATTTAGAGAACAAAACTATAACTGGACTTACATTTCAAAGAGATTACATAAGAGATAGTACAGAAAAATAATTACTGCCACTATTTGAACAAGAGTTTAATAACTTCCCTGTGAATCTTCTGGTCATTTGCCTTATACTCCACTGATTTTCTATCATAAAGTTCACAATTCTTTAGCTATTATTCTAAAATTCTTCAAATATTTAAGTGAAAAATGTTATTAAAATATAAAGTATTTGACGCTAGCATACTTAATTCCCTCTAAATAATTGCCTTGTGACAAGAATTCCGTTTTAGGAAATATTCGTTGCAATTCTTTCCTCGACATTAAGAGCTAATGTGAAAGCTTTTCACTCTTGAACTTTATATCCAAGTGTTTTGAATAATCACTCAATAAATGCTAATTTTTAATAACTGATGACTCATTTTTATTACCCTTCACATAAAGTTACACTCATTTTATCATTGAAACCCTAATTTTATTGTTTAAACATTTTATTGTATCTTTATATACAATTTCAATTATATTCATTCTTATTAGAAATACACAACAAATCCAACGATGAAGAGATGCGAAGATTTATATTTTATCGGTATTTTAACTGTAGTGCCACCAAAAACACTATGAAATATATTTTGATTAAAACTTTATTATTAAATGTGCTGTATTATATTATAGCTACTGTTAAAAAATCGAGTTTTTATTCATTTCACTCATCGACCGAATCGGAGGAAAATTTGTGCATGATCAAAAAACTACAAAAGCACTTTTTCTCGTATAAAAAACATTGTAACGAAATCTAATCAAAAGACAATTTAAAGTGTTATGTCATACAATTTGTTGCCGAATATTAAAATAATATAAATTAAACGAATCTATATTTTAAATTAGATCAGAACTAAGTAGAGGAGAATAATTTATTCACTAAAGTCTCGAAGTACTGTTATATTTAATGAACCATTAAAATAGTTATTGTTAGACAATTTGATAAATTTGCTCGATAAATAATGTTTTGTTAATGATTGTAAATATTTTTTACTAAACAATTAATTTTATTTTCAAATGACATTCGGTTTGAATATTTTAAGACACAAAACAATAAACTTTTTGTAAATTTGAGTCACTTTAAGAGTAATAAATTTTATTTAATTGATTGCAATGAGTTTAGTGGTAAATGGAAGAGATGGAAGTGAGCACTCACTAAGCAAGCACAATGGCACTGTCGCTAAATTAATATTTGTTCATAAATCAAATTTTGCAGGAAATGTATGGCTTTTGGATTAAAAGTTGACTTTGAATTATGAATTAAATAATTGAGTAAAACAAATAGAGTGGAGGTTCACATCAATTATGAGAATTATTTGTCATATAATGTGACTATTATTTTGATTACTATATTCATTGCCATCAGTGGTGATCAGCAGAGCATTTCAGATATGCAGGAAGTTTTGCTTTTTTTAGTGCACCGGCTTTTGGGCATTTGTCTCACTTTCGAGAATTACAATTTGATTTTGATTTGCATGCATTCACTCTAACGGAATGTGCTCTGAGTCTGAGCTCACAACGCATCTGTTATTTGGGAATCCAGTTTAGAATTCACTCAAATTATAGCCTTAAGTCACACCAACTATTGGTTATGCGAACAAAGCGATCACATCAGGAACTGAAGCCTCGAATACTTTTTTTAGTTTCTTAAATACTTTGGAAATTAAGAGCAAAATTCAATTTTAACTCTTTTTGTGTTGTCTTCCATTTCTGTCACGAATCAAATCTAAAGCGAAACTCGCTTTTTATGCGATACACGACTTAAACATTTGCTTGACTACAGAATTACACAAGAAATACATGAATAAGACCTTTCCTTCCACTCAAACAAAGGTTCGGCAAATTATGCGTAAAATTGAAAAATGTTTGTTCAAAATGAATGTCAATCATTGGCGAAAAGTTTGTCCTTTCAATTGATTGCGTGTTTCGATTAATTATTTTGAAATCAAAATTTCAATTTATAAAACATTAGCAATTTTCCCAAAATTATGAGCTCTGAAAGTATTTGAAAATGTAGCAAGCTCACCAATGAATTGCAAACTGATTGTGGGAAAGGATATAAAAACTGTTGGAACACTTCTAATATAAGCGAAACAAATCAAATGTTTTCAAGTTTTGTCTCACACTTTATGATAACAATGAGATGTAAATCAATAGTCATTTATCAGATAAAATCTCAGTTCATTGAAAATATTAGACACAAATGAATTTCTTCGACAATAAAAGCAAATTCTTTTTCATTTAATGGTATGAAATACATTTAAATTTGTTCTTTGAATGTATCGTTAAAATGGATTTGAAGTGATATAACAAAGTAACGACTTTTGGCATAAATTTATGCGGATATTAACCCTCTGAAGAATATCATTACTGGATGAGGCACTTCTCAGATAAGCCAACTATTTTTTGAGCCGATACCACATTTTGAGGATATTTGTGTGTAAATCAGGTTTAATTGCAGATCGGCGTCGGCTCTAACCTCACATTTGATTCTTGTTTTTGGACGGACTCAACAAATTTGATACAATAAAGAAAGAGAAAGTATTTTGAGATTTGCATAATTCTTACTAAACTATAATAATGTGTTGTTTCCGTCCAAAGAGTTTAATGGTTTGGTAGGGACGGCATAATTTGTCGATTAACTCTTATCTCAAATAATCATATAATCAATAATCTGTGAAATGGTGTCCACTTATTCGGAGCCTTCGGAATGCACAGCATTACAGGTGTTCCCTAATTATTGCTAACAATTGTGAGCATTGAGTCCTTGAACCATATAATTAATAGTTTATTCAAAACAATTTTTATTAGAGTTCGCACCAACTCTTGGCTCTGTCTTAGCTGTGGTCCGATATTTTGGCGGATAATGTGTGCGAACACATGCATTGTTCGATAGCTCAGACTCACCACTAGAGGAACCGCACCTTAATTTGGATTTCGTTGAATGCACTCAAAAGGCATCACATTTTAGAGACTATCCATAAAACATAATTTGAATAAATTATTCTCTTTTCTACCAAACATATCAATAAAATGCAAAAGAATTTCATTTTCTCCCAAACAATAAGATTCAAGCATGCTAATACATGTTTTACGCAAAATATTCAAAAGAATTCGATTCTACTCGATGCAAATTTAAATACAATAAATTGAATTCAATTAAATAAAAAGTTATTCAATACTTTTTCCTCAATATATTGTTATTCTTTGGGAAAACTTTTTGAAAGAAATGTCATTAAAATTCATATAAAAATTGTATAAATAAGTTCTTTAATTGTCTGTAAAATATATGAAACACATAGAAGAAGAAAATAAATGGTCTTCAGATAAATGTCAGATTAGATTAATTAATAACGTTTTATACAAAAAAAAAATTAAAGATTAAACGATATTCCAATTGAAAGTAATTTTTAGTTAAAATAACAAAATTTAGTTAAAATTTAGTGAAAACAAAAAGTTGCGAAAAATTTTTGAGTAAATAAATTGAGAGTAAAGCGAAAAGAGAGTAAAATGTGGTCCAAATGTGATTCCAATAAATTGCAATCAATTGAAAACTTGCCTTTACTTGACTTCACTGGTTTTGAGCCTACATTTGATGGCAGTTGCGATGAACACAATTTCTTCGCTAATTTGATGTTAAAATGTGATTGATTTTTGTCAATACAAGCATTTCAGACAAATTGACGAATGAAAGCAACGCTCAAAATACTATATTTAGAGTATTTGTCTGTTTGTGTCCAACATTTAAAAGAGAATAACTTTTTTTAAAACACTTATCGCAAGGGAAAAGTCGACTTCACTTTTGAGCAATAGTTTGGTTGAGTCGACAATTCAAACAACAATTGATGAGAAGGAAAGCCTGAACTGCAGCGAATTGGCGCTCGCTTTACAAGGAAAGGTCGAATTTCGAGTTTAGGGATATCAGGGTTGCACTGTTCCTCACGTTATGTCAAAACGCAAATCATTGCACAACTGGATGACCGAACCTCTCCTCTAACCGTCAAACGAATCAAACTCTTCACTCGATTTACTCAAACTTTCAAATATTATTCGTTCGACGATTTACTCCACAAAACACTTCTTAGAAGATTTGCGATAAAATGATCACTAAATACAACATTTAGAGGCATTACTGAACAATACATCACTAATATTACCAAACATTAACATCACTATTATTATTATCATGCAGACAAATCAGACAAATGGACATTTGGCTTCACAATGTACACTATGAATAAATGCAACATTAACATTCATTTCGGCACTCATCACGGCTCTGATCAAAAGTGCCTTCATTATTTTCTTTTCAATACTTTTAGGGTTTATCTTAATTATAGCGAATGATAGCAAAGATCCAAAAAGTAATTCAAAGTTTTCATATATACGTCTGATTGGAATACTTTGCTATCATTTGTGATCAGAGAATATAATTGTTGCAAATCTCAAGTTTAAGAAAATGATTAAAGAATTCAAGTTTTTGTTGATTTTTCTCAAACAGAAGTAAATGAAACTAATGTTTGAGAAAATAAACTTAAGATAAATAAGAGAAGCGATTATTTTCTCAGAGATTATTACTTCGTTTTTTATTTGTCGCCAAAAATAATTGAAAAGCAAATACAGTTCAGAAGTTCACTGAAATGAGACGGATTAGTCTAAAATGAGAATATTTGCCCACTTTTTCATATATCGACAAAATATTTTTCTATACATTTATTTAGAATTTTGTTCGACTTCTTGTTGTTTGAAACCAAATTGTATTTAATAATAAATTGATTTATTGTCAGATTGGAAGCCAACAAATTGAACAATAATTGAGCGCAAAAAACATTGCATTTCTTGAAGTGACAAAAAGCCAAATGAGAGTCATTTGGAGTATTCCCATTTGGCCTACTCGATTTTTGCAGACTCCTTTATCGCAGACTCCTGATTCGCCAACTACCAATTCTACTTTTTTTAAGACACATTAAAAAACTCAGTAAAATATGTGAATTAGATTGGATATGGATAAGCTAGGTGAAGTAAGTGATGGGAGTGGTGAGAGGTGATAAAACATATATCGTGACCAAAATGATGTAAAATTCGAAAGAAGTTCCTTTTAGTATCTATCTTTTAGTAAGTTTTAGATAAAATATTTTTGCTAACAACTCCCAGTTTTGAAGTTTGAAGCTAGCATATTTGCATTGATTTGTCATTGGGAAGTCTCTTTTTAAAATGTTGATTTTTAGTAAGATTGATAAATAATAGATTTAATGAAATTTAAATAATTTTGTACTGGGCGAAAAAGGAATATTTGAATTCTTGTTTGAGAACAACTCCGCACTTATAAAACATAAGCTAAAAGGAGATTATAATCGTGGAAATTGGAGTGGGCGAATTTGGATATGACAGTCACTTACATGAAGTGAATCACAACTTTCTTCAAAACAGTTTTACTTAAAACTAGTTTTGGTTTGAGTTCTCTGAACTGTTTTCACTGTCTTTAGTGTTGACTTCAATTTGGTTTTCACTGAATCTGTTTCGCCGTTTTGTCTATCGATTCAATCGATATTTCTTTTGATAGTTTGAAGTCTAGTTTAGTAGCAAATCATTTGAAAACAAGAATTCAAACAATAATTAAAAAACGAAATTTAAGTTTCAATTTCTTTAATTTCTAAAATTAGTACTTATTTTATACGAAACGACGACTCTGATAATATGACAAAACTACCTTGCCCATTCACATCTATTACCGAGCTCCCTTCCATTTTCTTGACTTCAAATTAGGGCCTTAACTTAAAGCTCAAATGAAGGGCGTGAGGGGCGGGCGGGGGATACGATCACATCATATACTCTAAAAGTTTGTAATCTTCGTAAAAATTAGTTAACAAATCGTAAATTATCACCAAAAGAGCGGACCTCATGTCGATCTTTTCGTGTTATTTTTAATCTATCAACTCTTAAATGATTTTCGTTTAAACTATTTTTGATAAAATATATATTCAAAGCAATTATTTTTCAATCAGAGATTCATTTCAAGCATTCAATTGATTCGGTTGAGTCTAGTTTTGTCTGAGGCCCTAAATGTCGATTTCATTGATAGAATGGTAGAAATATTTTCTTATTTTCAATCATCAAATCGCCTAAAGGAAAGGGGTCTAAATGAAACAAGCTCATAGTGATAATAACATTGATATAAGATATTAATGACAATTTCTAAATCTATTTGACTGACAAAAGGTCCGGCTTTTGATCAAGAATTCTATTTCAGATATTTATTACCAATTTGTTATATAGTTTCTTCTTGCAAGTAAAATTCCACACAACTTAAATACAATATTCCAGGCAAAAAAATCGAAAAATAATTTATAAATTTAAACTCTCATCCACATAATGATTCAAAACTTATAAAAAATGAATTTCATTAATTTTATAGTCTAGTTGTATTGCAAAAATAAAATATTCAGGTGAATTCTCTTTTACATTTTTCAACATTTAACATTAGATAGGTTACGCTACTAGTTGAACTCAACAATGGGTGTCAAGCCAAGGCTCCCTAAATTCAAGAAATTTTGATTTACCTAACCAAGGCTAGAAGTGATTTTGGATAAAAAAAAAGTTTATTTTCTGCTCTAAATTGGGTTCAAAACAAATTAAACGATGATTTGCCGCAAATGATCATCAATTGCATTAATTTTTGCTTTGTATTGGTCATTTATTGAATATTGGTGCAGAATTGAGAGTAATCTTTTCTACACTTGATCATGTTTTCTACAATTAGACTTCAATTTGACACCTTTATCATTTTTCAGGAATTTATAACTTGACACAAGTTCTAAATTAATACTGAAATTAAGTTCATTCCATTAATTGCTTGTCTATTAATTTAGTTATTCTTAATTCCTTTATGATTAACAATCAATAATTTATATAAGTTCAAATTCCACCGGGAATATAACAAGTTAATTAGGTTAATAAAGTATTTTGTATAACTCGTCTAAAATGTGTTCATGATGAAATTAACAGATTATTTCTCAAATGAGATACTTTTATAAAAGTAAAGCGAATGATTCAAAAATAAAAGTTTTCAAAAGAGAAAGAAAGAACGAAAACAAAAAACTGCTCGTATAATATTCTCTGGTACCAAGGTCAACTATTATTGCAACTCTTAATATTTATATGCATTTGTTATGCCATCTGGTAATGCTAGCAAGCACGAATAATCTTTCTGTAATAACAGCAGCTGCTCCCCCAAGAAGGAGTATGGAGATTTGATGTCTAAAAATAGGACCCTATTTATTCAACAAAACTCTTTTTATGTAAGAAATAAAATTTAAGAATTTGTGGCAATCCGTGAACCGCTCAGTTGGTTGTGAGTCAAACCAATACTTTTGCTCAATAGATGAGATCTCGGATATACTGAAAGTGTTAGTGGAATGTCTCAGACACTCATCACTCCAATTGATATTTTAAGCAAAAGCAAAGTGAACACTTCCGTACGTGGCTGTGGGTGGGCGGAGAAAGTTAATTTGGCTAGCTCAGTTCATAAAGAGTCTTTATGATTATGTAGGTCATTTCTACGAAAAAATGAAACTTGGCTCAGAAATATTTGGATGACAAAAGTTATTTAATTGTATAAAGTTTCGCCAAAATACATTCTCATTTGATAGAATGTGAATTGACCCCTTCTCATTTGGCGCATAAGATTTACACATAAATTTAACTCATTTCAATTTTTTTAACCACTAATAGTTAAATACATTGACATCATCAAGAATTTGCCCAAAATCATTCCTCAAATATTGGAAGAAATGAGGTAGGGAGTAACATGGCTAAACAAGTTCGGCTCAAACTCAATCCCCTTATACGATCTCATCACTCTCCAAGGCACATCTCAATATACAAAAATCTAAAAACTTGCAAATGATAAAAACAAACTTGAGCACATATTTGTATGTATGAAGCAAGCGTTGATGAGCTCCTATGTAGTATGGCCAAAGGAGGTGGTCGACCTCTTACCCCTTCTAGCTCGAAAAATTGTCATTCAAATCCGATGAGTTTTGACCCCCCCCCCCCTCTAAATTTTGCCAAAAGTTTAACATTACATTAGTATACCCCTTGAAATTTTCGGTCTTCATCCGAGCTAGACCCGCCAGAGCCGTTTTGCTTGGCCATCCCTGTGTATATTCAATTTTTAAAATAAACCTTCCGCATAAACATAGAGATGAAAAATGTTGACAAGCTACTTTCATATTTCACTCAATATATTTAAATAAAATTAGCCACGAAAATTTTGTATTGAGGGCATTTTTGACCTAGTAGAAGATGGCAAATGTTGCCAAGAAGGTCACCCAAAACAATAAACAGTTCTATTTTTAGAGAGAATATTCTGTTCTGTTTTGTTCAGCAAAAGTTTGCGGAATTTGTAGTGCAGTGAAAAGTGAGATGAGATATACGCCATAAAAGGCATCTTTCAATATATATTTTGGGACAGAGTTTAGAGGAAAGACTCACAAATAGCTAATGACGAGTGAAAGTCATAAGAGATACGTTTGAATAGAAGTGTAAACTCAATTGAATTAAATTAATTTCCGACAATTTAATTGAATTGTGTTTTATTGAATGTGTCTGTCCTACAGTCTGTCCTATCAGTTCCAGTCTGTGCATCGGCTGCGGGATTAATAATTGTGCCGAAATATTAATTCCGCTTCCAGGGATAGTGTCTGTCATACTGTTCCTCAGATGATTCACAGCCGTGTTTATTAAAGCTATGATTTATTGTCAATATTATTATTATTATGAATACCGCCAGTAATATCACCGGCAGGACATCACCCAACCCATCCATCCAAAGAGGATCAAATCGTAACGATTCTTTAATTTTCATTTTTTTTATTAAAAATAAATTTATTGGTGTTGCTAGCTCAAACACCATTGCAAGACATTAGCAATGAACGGACACATTCAACGTTCAGTCAAAAAAGTACCGAAGAATACAAACGAACGAAAATATCGAAAACTTCAGAAGTTGGACAACCAATCGAACAGGTATTTCAAAAGCTCCGCAATCTATTAATTTAACATAACTTTTAATTTTTAAACTTTAATCGCTAACAGAAGTTCTCAATCGAGACATTTGAATATCGATTACTAAATGATACAGAATTTCGACAAATAGTCACTCAAAGGCTTGAGGGCGAAGAATACGACCCAAACTCTGCTCAAGATGTGAATCAAGCGTTGAGTGCGCCTCAGATTACCGATAAACTCCAGAACAAAAGGCGCTTAGAAGGCGATGATGTGACATTCCAGGCCTATGTTACAGCCAATCCCAATCCAAGAACCGTTTGGTTTAAGAATGGGACGCGAGTCACGCCATCGCAAAGATGTCGGGTATCCTTTAAGGACAATACCGCGACATTAAGTCTTCATATGCTATTACCAGAAGATGCTGGTTATTACACTCTTTATGTGGAGAACCCAAACGGTATTGCCATTCATTCTGTATATTTGGATATCGACGGTACCCCTCTTTCGAGACCACCAACTGTTGAACACAGTTATTATCAATGTATCGAAAGAATGTAAGAAATTCTTTATTCATCCGTTTGTTTGTATCAATATTTTCTCCATTTTTAGGGAAGAAAGGGATGAGTACTACGACGCCAGTAGTGAATTAGTGACTAATATCGGATTAAAACCGAGTTATTTCCTAATTCCCTACGACCAGGAGGCTGTTGAAGGTAAGTTAGTTAGGTTTGACTGCCGTGTCGGCGGGCGACCAGAGCCTGAGGTCAATTGGTATCGGAACGGAAGGCTCATTCTGGATGATGATCGCTTCAAAGTTGTGGTCAATGAGGGGGGTATCCATGCACTTATGATAATGGCAGTATACCCATGTGATACGGGAACCTATACCTGTGTGGCCACCAATAGAGTCGGTGAAACGTCTTTTAACGTCACTCTTGTGGTCGTAGAAAAAGAACAAACAGTTTCCCCCAAATTTGTAGAAAGATTCCAAGCAATGGAAGTGAAAGAAGGAGAACCCATCTCTCTGTATTGTAGAGCAGTTGGAACACCACTTCCCCGTATAACCTGGCAAAAAGACGGCGTTCAAATATATTCTCGACCGCCTGAACTGGAAATCAAAACAAATGAAGGATCTTCTACATTAATCATAAATCGAGTTCATCATCAAGACTCTGGATGGTATCAATGCACAGCACAAAACCAGGCGGGAACAGCTGCCACCAGAGCTAAACTATATGTTGAGTCAGAGAAAAGAGTATTAGTGGGGGAACCGGTCAAAATACAATTACCTAAAACTCATCGCATAATTGAACCGGAAAGACCCCCGCCCTCTGAAATAATTTATTTGAGACATTTGGAGCGAAAATTTCAAGAAGTGCCGCTCTCGGCCAGTGAAGCGCCGCCACCCCCTCCAAAACCTGCTTTCACTACGCACTTACATGATTTAGTGTTGACTGAAGGTGAAAGGGCACATTTCGACGCCCGACTCACTCCATTGGCTGACCCCACTCTCAGAGTCGAGTGGTATTTAAACGGAACTCCAATCGAATCGAGTTCTAGAATTTTAACGACATTCAGATTCGGTTATTTGGCGCTCACTATAATTCATGTCTATCCCGAAGATTCAGGTAATCAAAACATTTCACTATTTTTAGCCAATCATTAGATTAATTTATTGCCACTAAAACTCATTTTTTGATAAATGAAAGTTTTGGTCGACTTTCAAAACTGTAACTACAAGTGAGTCGACAGTTGACGTGAATTAGATTCGTGTCATCACATCCTTAATACAAATGTTTGCCATTAAAAGCATTTTTGAAACGTCTAATTATTTAACATATTTTCAGGAATAATAACGTGTAAAGCCATCAACGATTCGGGAGAAGCCATAACTACCGCTACTCTCAAATGTAATCCGAAACCAGTGTTAACAAAGACTCCGCCGGCTGTGGAAGGGGTCGAAAGATATCAAACAACTGAAGACTCGGAGTTTTACAGAAGAGAAAAGCGAATCGACGAAAGTGTTTCGCAGAGTAAACCATCTTTTGTCAAACCGCTCACTATTTTGAATGAAGTGACTGAAGGCGGAGCCGTAAGCTTCGAAGCTCAGGTCACTCCTATTAATGATCCGACACTCAGAATAGAGTGGTTCCTCAATGGAAGGCCTTTGGCTTCGGGTCAGTCACCTAAATATCAATTTTCATAATCGACTATTAATTAACATATTATGGACTGCTTTACAGGAACTCGAGTCACAACTGTTTTCAGTTTCGGATACATTTCTCTGACCATATCTGAGGTCAGGTTTTGCGACTGTGGACTATATATGTTGAAAGCGACAAATGGGAGGGGAGAGGCCGTCTCCACCGCAGCGCTTAAAGTTCAATGTAATTGTTTTTCTCATATTTTCGAATCTTTTAAAATTGAAATTTGAATTTTAGCTCAAATGCCAAAGAAAAGACCCGACGACTCCACTTCAGAACAGATCCATCTAAAGAAACGCTCAAAATTCGAATTTGTCGACAAGCAATTAGAGCCCCGACAGAAACCTGCCTTCACTACACATGTGAGAGACCAAACTGTACCGGAAGGAAAGACTGCTGTATTTGAAGCCGCTTTAGAACCACAGGGAGATTCAACAATGAGAGTGGAGTGGCTTAAAGATGGCAAACATATCAGCGCCAGCTCTCGAATAACTCCGTTTTTTAATTTCGGTTACATTTCGTTAACCATTAGAGATGTGAGCGCTGGAGATGTGGGTATCTATACCTGTGTGGCCACAAATAGTTGTGGAACCAATAGGACGGGAGCACGGCTCACATCTGTCAGTGAAAAATCAATAATTTACGAGAGCACTGATTTGGAGGGTTGGGAACGAATCCAACACACGGAAGACTCCGCTTTTTATAAAAGGGATGAGTTCACAGAAACGATTATCGTTGAAAAGCCTAAATTTACGACAGCCCTCTGCGGAAAAGTGGATCTTGTCGAGGGTCAAAACGCTCACTTTGAGGCTCGTCTTCAACCAATAGGAGACCCCAATATGAAAGTGGACTGGTTTTTAAATGGAAGAGCCCTACCTGTTGGCCATCGTTTTAAAACATACTTTGACTTCGGTTTCATTGCACTCGATATACTCAACGCTATTCCCGAAGATAGTGGACAAATAGAAGTGGTGGCCAAAAATGAAGGCGGAACCACTACACTCACCACTCATCTCAAAGTAAAGGCCAAAAAAGCAATCGACACGTCTTCTGCTTTTGACACAACAACAGAACACAGAACACAAACCATAGAACGACACTATTTTCACGAAACTGATTACTATATGGAAGACATCAAACAAATTAAACCTATTTTCCGAATTCAATTACAAGTCCCGCCCCTTCTTTACAATGAGGGCGAGACAGTACATATGGAGGCATTTGTCGAACCCGTCAATGATTCATCTTTGACTTTGGAGTGGTTTTTCAATGGCAGGCCTCTAATGGCTGGACATAGATATCAAACTCGCTTCGACTTCGGCTGTTTATCTCTCGATATCATATCAGTGACAGTTGAAGATTCTGGTGAATACACTGTTAAGGCGACAAATCGATTAGGAAGTGCAGAGTCCAGTGCCTCCATTACTGTGATATCCCAAACAAGTATTATAACAGAATCAGAATTTTCTGAAAGTTTGGTTGAAATCCAACGCTTAGAGGACCGAAAGATTCATAAACGAGATGTTGAAAGGGAACAAATTGTGAGCAAACCTCCCGTTTTCATCAAACCCTTGCATAACGTCGAGACAATGGAGGAGACAAATGTCCACCTTGAGTGTCGAATTGGACCTTCTGGTGATTCAGCCATGACAGTAGAGTGGTTTAAAAACGGTCAGCCCATAACAGTTGGACACCGATTCCGACCTCAGTTCGACTTTGACTTCGTTGCCTTGGACATATTATGTGTTTATCCCGAAGACAGCGGACTCTACACATGTAAGGCTAAGAACTTGTACGGAGAGGCCATCTCTTCGTGTCATCTCATATGTCACGGAAAAAGCCAAAGAGTTATATACGAAACAGAAATGTCTGAGAGTATGGTTGATATCAGACACTTAGAAGAGAGAAATCGAAGATATGAACGACATTTGATTCAAGAAATTGATGAACAAATTCAAATCAAACCAAAGTTTTTGACTAAATTCAAAGATCTCGAGTTAAACGAATTTCAATCAGCACATGTCGAATGTCGAATAGAACCCGCCAATGACCCGGATTTGAAAGTTGAATGGTTTTTCAATGGAAACCCCCTCCCAATTGGTAAGAATTGCCATAAATAAGACCTTACATACAATAAATTTGAATTTTGAAAATAATTTGTGTTTAACTTTTAGGCCATAGATTCCAACCGTTTTGTGATTTCGGTTATATTGCGCTCAAGATATTGAAAATTATTGCCGAAGACTCTGGTGTTTATACTTGCAGAATTACTAACAACCATGGAAGTGCCGAAATGTCTGCAACTATTTTATGTCGAGGAAGAGCTTCAATCGATAGGGACCCCCAATACCCGGAGGGATATAAAAAGACACAGCAATTAGAAAAACGTGGATATTATACGGGCCACGCCCTCGAAGACGAAACCATAAAACAGGCGCCAGTTTTCACAACTGCTCCCAGAAATGCAGAAGTCATTGAAGGCGAGCGAGTTCATTTTGAGTGTCAATTAACACCAATTGGTGATCCGACACTTACTGTAGAGTGGCTTAAAAATAGCGAACCTTTACTTCAAGGCTCGAGATTTGTTGAAATTTTTGATTTCGGTTTTGTGGCTCTCGATATAAAGTATGCCTACCCTGAAGACAGTGGAAGGTATACAATAAGAGCCAAAAATGCTTATGGAGAGGCCGTAGCGCAGGCATTCCTCAAATGTCGGCCCACTTCTAGTCTAATAACAAGTACACAATTGGAAAGTAGTCTCACAAGTATTCGAATACTCGAACACAAGAGAGAAAGAACTGTCGAAGAAGAAGAAATGATATCCGAAGCACCAGTTTTTACTCAACCCATGAGAAACCTATCACTGATTGAGAACCAAAGCGCACACTTCGAGACCCGTCTTATTCCTGTTGGAGATCCGAATATGAGAATTGAGTGGTTTCATAATGGGTCGCCTCTTATGCTGGGCTCTAGAATTTCAACGATAAATGATTTTGGATACGTTGCACTCGATCTCAAGTATGTCAAACCATCAGACAGCGGAACATTTCAATGCAGAGCCAGTAATTTATTGGGTCAGGCCGTCTGTTCTGCGACATTACATGTGGAGGACACAAAATCTATTGTTTCCGACACATCTTTTCCCGAAAGTTTACACAAAATATCATATCTCGAGGGAAGAAATTTTTACCGAAAGGAAGAGATCACTGAAATCAGTTCTGACAAAAAGCCTTATTTTGTGACTCCACTAAAGGGTCCGAATCTACTCGAAGAAGGAAAATGTGCGCACTTTGAGTGCAGAATTGAGCCCTTCCCAGATGAGTCTATGACTGTTGAATGGCTACATAACGGACATCCCCTTCGAATCGGAAATAGATACCGAACATTATTCGATTTTGGATTTGCGGCACTCGATGTTATGAGTCTCGTTCCCGAAGATTCGGGTGATTATGCCGTAAAAGCCACTAATCATTTGGGTTTCAATATATCAAAAGTAAGCCTAAAAGTGGTGGATCGGGGAAGTATTATCTTAGACTCAATACAACCGAGCAGTCTTCCTAAAATTCGTGCCCTCGAAACACCTCGAATACGAAGGAGGGATGAGACAGATATTATGATAATCGATAAGCCAGAGTTCGGCAATTCTTTGAGAAACTTTGAAAATTTAAAAGAAGGCCAACCTTTCCACTTAGAAGCGACACTCACTCCTATTGATGACCCCACAATGAAAGTAGAGTGGTTAGTCAATGGAGTTCCCCTCCAAACGGGTCATCGTTTCAAATCACTCCATGATTTCGGTTTTGTGGCGCTCGACGTTCTCTATGCTTATCCAGAAGATACTGGAATTTACATGTGTCGAGCCGTCAACGAAGCGGGAGAGGCTGTCACTACCTGTTCAATCAGAGTAGAGCAAAGAAAGGTAATTGATACCGACCCTATCCATGAAGAAAGTCTTCAACAAATAATACAACTCGAAAGACCTCATATCAGGCGACAGGAGTCACCCCCAATGGAAACTACTCGACCAGTCTTTACAAAAGCACTAAAGAATTTAGAAAATCTGAGAGAAGGACAGTCAGCACATCTCGAGTGCAAACTCGAGCCAATAAATGATCCGACTATGATTGTTGAGTGGTTTGTCAATGGAATAGCGCTTAAGACTGGCCATAGATTCAAATTGACCAATGATTTCGGTTATATAGCGCTAGACATACTTTATGCATATCCTGAAGATACGGGAACTTATATGGTTAGGGCTACAAATGAATTGGGAGAAACCGTTACCACATGTGTTATCAGCGTTTCAGAAAAGCGTTCCATTATTTATGACACCAATAATCCCGAAGGACTCGAAAGAATCCAACAGTTGGAGAGACACACCATTAGAGGACTTCAAGAAATTGAAGACAAGGCTCCCATACCACCCATATTCTTGTCAGAACTGAGGGGAACAACTAAATTGCCTGAAGGACAGAGCGCTCACTTTGAATGTAGAGTCGAACCATCTTATGATCCAAACCTTGAGATTGAATTTTTACATAATGGACAGCCTCTCATTTCCGGTCAGTTTTTACTTTCTCTGATTATTAACTCAAAAATAATATTTATCTCAATGTTTAGGCTCTCGTTTTCATATCTTCACTGATTTTGGTTATGTGTCGCTCGACATCGCATATGTCTATCCGGAAGACTCGGGAACGTATTCGGTTAAGGCTTCCAATCATTTGGGAGAAGTGATTACTTCCATCAATCTTCGAGTTGAAGGTATTAAAGGGTTTTAACGATTATCGATAACTCATTTTTTTATTTTAGGCAAGAGTTCCATTCAGACGGATAGTATGCATTCCGATGCTTTACCCAAATTGCATGCATTGGAAGCAGACTATCGCTATACCCGACCAGAAGTAGAAGTTCCTACATTTCAGAGACCAGTGTTCACTACACCCCTGCGTAATATAGATGGTCTTATGGAAGGGGGCACCGCTCATCTCGAATGCAGACTCATTCCAGTTGGAGACCCAACCCTTGAAGTCGAGTGGTTTCACAATAATATTCCATTGAAAACAGGTAATTAAAATATTAGCTCATTTTATCAATATGAACTACACATTTTCATTTTGATTAAAAAAGGATCCAGATTTTTGAAAACCAATGATTTTGGTTATGTTGCTCTTGACATAACCCATGTTCAACCAGAAGATTCCGGTAAGTTTGCAGTTGATGTAGATATCAATTGAACACTATTTCACCTACCTACTTTACGTTTTGTGTTTTTCCAGGAATTTATATGATTAGAGCGACCAACTCCTTGGGTGAAGCCGTCACCACCGCCACCGTCAAAGTCAAAGGTCATTTAAATTATTAGATTATCGTCAAAACTATCATTGATTTTGAATTTGAAATATTTAGGCAGAGCTGCCGTTCAGATAGAGTCTCAGTTTCCCGAAGTATTACCGCACTTACAGGCTCTCGATAGCTCTAAAATTCAAAAACTTCATGAGGAACCGGAGCCTCTTTTCGGTAAACCTGTGTTCACATCACCACTTGTGGGACCAAAGGAACTGATCGAAGGCCAGTCCGCTCACTTTGAGTGTCGAGTCATACCTGTTGGCGATCCAGAAATGGATTATATTTGGTATTTGAATGGCGAAGAGCTGATGATGGCATCGCGAATGGCCACATCACATGACTTTGGTTATGTATCTCTCGACATCGCCGCAACAGTTCCAGAAGATTCAGGTCATTCATTCATTTATTTGATTCAATTAAATTCCATTTTCATATCTGATTTGTTTCAGGCGTTTATATGATTAAAGCAATCAATAGGTCCGGAGAAGCAATAACTTCATCGTCTTTAAGAGTCAAAGGTATTGTCAATCGATCACTGGTTTCGAATTTAATCGAAAATATTGATTATCGATAGGATTATCGGTGATCGACACTCGCTGTCAACATCCCGAGACTTTCAGACAAACTCAAGCCTTTGAGTTCGAAATAAAAAGAGTTGAGGCGACAACTGTTGAGAAAGAGGAGCGCCCCGTCTTTATAAAGCAACTGACAAACGCCGAAAACCTCAAAGAAGGCGATTACTTATACATTGAGGCCCGGATTGAGCCCTCAAATGATCACAAGTTAATTGTTGAGTGGCATAAAAATGGACAGTATTTGGTGTTAGGCTCCAGAATCACAACACGTTTTGATTTCGGTTTAATCTCTTTAGAGATTTTAGACTTGAAGTCAGAAGATTCTGGTATTTATACTTGCAGGTATATTCACTATCAATTTGCTTGTCGTTGGTCAAGTTATTTCAATTTCTGTTTAATTTACAGGGCGGTTAATGACTCAGGGGAAGCCATATCAACTTGTTCAATCAAAGTTAAGGGTATGTTATGTTATAAATTTAAAATTCGACTCAAACTTAAAAAAATGTTTTTTGTCTCCAATTGTATGAAAAAAGGCGCCGAAAAAGTGATTTTGCATTCATTACATCCACAAAGTTGGCAACGAATACAAGAAATCGAAACATTCAGATCAGTAACCACTGAAACTGAAGAATACGAGACCGAAATGCCATACTTTGTGTCGCATTTGAATGATTTAGTCCTAAAAGAAGGAGATTTGGCTCATTTCGAGTGCAGAGTAGAGCCATCACAGGATCCTACCATCAAATATGAAATTCTTAAGAATAGTGAACCCATTTGTGTTGGAAGCAGATATGCTGTGACACATGATTTCGGTTATGTTTCAGTTGATATCGCTTATGTATACCCTGAAGACTCAGGCATTTACACTTGCAAAGTATCGAACGCGAAAGGAGAGGCCCTATCTACCGGTTCTCTCAAAGTTCAAGGCAGTAAAGGTCCAGTCGATACGACAACTTTGCATCCAATGGGTGAACAGGGATTAGAGAATATTAGAAGACTGGAACAAACTATTGAGAGACAACCCATATCTGAACCGAAGCCAGAGTTTGCGAAACCATATTTTGTCAGACCTTTGATATCAAATTTCAAAGTCAACGAAAGCGACGGATTGCACTTAGAGGCCAGAGTCGAGCCATCAAATGACCCGAGTCTTAACATTGAGTGGCTATTCAACGGTCAGCCTCTTATAAGTGGTTCACGATTTGCCACTAATAGTGACTTTGGTTATGTTGTATTGGATATACACGACTTATGGACCAGAGATAGCGGTATCTACACGTGCAGGTCAGTACCCGACAACTTTAATATATTTATATCCTTTTGGTTTTAATATAAAATTTGTTTGAATTTCAGGGCAACCAATGAAATGGGAGAAGCATTCACTTCAACCCAAATCGATGTCATATCAAAAGGTCCCGTTTCTGAACAAACATTGCACCCAGATGGAGAACGAGGTCTTCAGAGTATACAACAATTGGAACAAATCACACCAAAAGAGGAACTCATGGATTTCGAACGAATTGATCCACCAAAGATTACTCTTATATCCAAACATATGACTAGCCTTAAAGAAGGTGAATCCGCTCATATCGAGGCCAGTTTAGCACCTGTCGATGACTCATCCATGACTGTCGAGTGGTTGTTCAACGGAGAGCCACTTCGGGCCAGCAATCGGATCAATACTATTCATTCATTCGGTTATATTATATTAGAAATTTTCAGTATTCAGAGTGAGGACTCGGGTATCTATACCTGTGTGGCCAACAATGATTGTGGAACCGACCAAATCAATGTACAATTGGAGTGCCAAGAATCTGAGAAAGGCGAAAGACCGCGTTTTGTCACACAAATGCAAACTTTGTTGGGTCTCAAAGAGGGTCAGAGCACTCATTTAGAGTGTAGGTTAGAGCCCATTGGAGATCCTACTATGAAAATAGACTGGTATCGTAACGGACAGCCTCTTCAGCCGAGTTCAAGAATAAAACTATTAAATGATTTCGGTTTTGTGGTGATTGACATCTCATATATTCATGCAGAGGATTCGGGTGATTATGTCTGTGTCGCGTCTAATAAATATGGTTCGGACACAACTAGATTTACACTTCAATGCAGTCCGTCCTCAAAGATAATTCGCCACACACTACTACCTCAAAGCATGGAACAAATTCATGCATTAGAAGGCTATGCAAACCTTGAACCCCCTAGTCATATTACTCCAACCGCCAGTCAGTCACCAAAATTCCTGACTCCTCTAAAAGAAATTATTCAATTAACTGAAGGCCAAAGCGTTCACTTCGAGTCACAATTGGTGCCCATAAACGACCCGGAAATTACTGTCGAGTGGTTTATTAATGGATCACCACTTCGTTCGGGCCATAGATTCCGAACTTTTAATGACTTTGGTATTGTTGTGCTCGATATCATAGATTGCGACGAAAATGACAGTGGAGTCTATGAGTGCAGAGCAGCCAACAGTTTCGGAACGGATAAAATCAGCACAACATTGAAGTGCAAACGTAAGAACATTTTAATATATTTTGTTTACTCTTCACTAATATTGGTATCAATTTATTATTAGCCAAACCTAAAGTGATTCTCGAATCGCAATTACCGAAAGAGATGTCGAAAGGAATCGAAAGTTTAATACTTTACGAACAGTCACTGGATATCAAACCCATTGAATACAGTGAAGAAGTAGTTTTCGAATCACCGCGTTTTGAGACACCGCTTGAAAATGTCACTGATCTCAAAGAAGGAGATGGACTTCATATAGAAACCAGAGTCACACCAAGTGATGACCCGAATCTGTCTATTGAATGGTTGAAAAATGGTCATCCTTTAAGAGCCAGTAATAGGATTCGATCGATTTGCGACTTTGGTTTTGTTGTCCTCGAAATCAATCCAATATATGCGGAGGACAGCGGTCTTTATTCTGTGAGAGCGACAAACAGTAGTGGCGAAGCGGTTATGACTTGTAATATAAAGTGTAAGTCCAGCGGACGAGTTATTCTGGACAGTCAACTGCCTGTAGGCATGGAAACAACAATTCAAAAACTGTCGCAATTCGAAGAGATTGTCGAACGGCAAGTGAGTCAGAGTTGGACTCAAATCGATGAAACACATCCCCCAAAGTTCTTGAATCAACTCAAAGACATTTCAATAAAAGAGAATGAATTCGTTCACTTCGAGTCGCGATTGACTCCAGTAAGTGATCCAACGATGAAAGTCGAGTGGTTTGTAAATGATAAGCCTCTGGTCACGGGCTCCCGATTTCGCACTATAAGTGACTTCGGATATGTAGTCCTCGAAATATCTGAGGCATATCCGCGAGACTCCGGAGTATATGTCTGTAAAGCTATTAATCAATTCGGCGAAGACTCCATTTCTTGCAGACTATTCGTAAAAAGTCAAAAGACTGTTGTTTTGGAACCACAGTTACCCGCAGAGTATATGACCGGTGCTGACAGTGTCCAGAGAATTGAGGAAATGATGAATCGAGAACTTCAGCCCTCATTTGAAGAGTTGGAAAAGCCAGAACCACCTAGATTCTTAACTCACATCAAAGACTTAAATAAAGTGGAGGGCGATTCCGCTCATTTTGAATGCCGTTTAGAACCAATTGGTGACTCCTCTCCAACTATTGAATGGTTTCTCAACGATAAGCCATTAGTGACGGGTAAACTATTTTCATGTGATTCAAACAATTGATTATCTCTTGAATGAAGGCTCGCGTATTCATTCTGTCAATGATTTTGGATTTGTTGTTCTTGAAATCGATTGGCTCTTTCCGCGCGATTCTGGTATTTATAAATGTGTGGCCAAAAACAGATACGGTTCTGATTCCACTCAAGCAGTTGTTAAAGTGAAAGGTAAGTTTAACATTGCATCTAATTATTTACAAATTCAATGGTTTTATCAGCAAAAAAAGACATAGTAACGGACAGTCAACTACCACCAGGGGTGTCGTCACAAATGTTTAGGCACTCGGAGTATACACTTATTCAGGAAGGATTTAGTGAAGAAGTGTCGATACAGGTGCCCACATTTGTTACAGAGATTAAAAGTTTAGAGCACCTGGCAGAAGGCGATAATATTCATTTCGAGTGCCGACTTGAGCCCACAACTGATGGCCAGTTAGTCGTTGAGTGGTTCCATAACGGAGAGCCACTGCGAACGGGTCATCGCCACAAAACTATTCATGACTTCGGTTTTGTTTGTTTGGATATTCTTTCGGCTTATCCGGAGGTTAGGCATACATATAAATGACATATATTTAAATGAAAACTATTATACTTTGGTTTTCAGGATTCGGGTGAATATGTCTGTCACGCAAAGTCTCCCAAAGGAGAGGCTATCACCAAAGCAACAGTTAAAGTGAAGGCCCGACCGTCTCTTATTACTACTTCACAACTGCCTACAGAAATGACTTCAGCTGTCAATAGAATGATAGAAATGGAATCTTCTTGGCAAAAGTCAGAATCTTCTAATTAGTTGTTCTTTACTCAAATATAATTATTTTATCGATAGAATTGAAATGGAAGAGGAAAGGAGAAGAATCGCACCAGAATTTGTTCTGAAGCCAGAACCTTTAGAAGTATTAGAAGGCGATTGCGCCAAATTCTGTTGCCGTTTGATAGGAAAACCTAAACCGAGAGTTCTGTGGAGTATAAACGGCAATACTATAGTTCACGGCTCGCGATATAAACTTAGATATGACGGTATGTATCACTTGGAGATACCAAAGACCAGACAATACGATAAAGGAGTCGTAGAAGTCTACGCTAAGAATGCTGCAGGGGAAGCTTATTCTAGCACTTCTTTAGAAGTTAAGCCGAGAAATGATGACTATAGAGCTGTCCTCAAACACTCCCCTAAACGTAAGTTATCGTTGAAAAAAATTAAGCAAGGCTAACCTGAATTTTTCCAAAGCTTATTATGACGAAAATGTCACCAAATATCAGATTGAAAGACAAAATTCAGAACTCGAAAAAGTTTTCCAGGAAAGAGTCACTCCTGGAGGTACTGAAGAAGTGATATGGTATACGGGACAGGTTGACGAACAGAATCGTTTGAAAGTCAGAGATAAAGTGAGAGATGACATCACTATTGATTCGGATGCCTCTCTATGTATGCAAGAGACTACTGCCATAGAAAGCCCTCAACCAACAGATAAACCGCGAAAACTGTTTATCAAATCTCAGACAAAAGCGAAAGAAATACCACAAGAAATTGCACCGCAATTAGTAAAAGCACCCGAAGAAAGAGTAGTAGACAAGGGTGTGGTAGACGTGTCCGAAACCAAAACATCTGAACAAACCACTGAAATAATCGAATCTAAAGCTCCATCTGCTCCCGAAAGTGTGATTCACGGCAAAGAGGTTGTGTCACAAATACACAAACAAATACAAAAGGAGCAAAGAGAAGACTCAGAAATAACCCGACACATTCGCGAAACTGAGACTGTAGACCATGAGCATAAGACTGTTGTCAAAGAAAGAAAAGTGTTCGGAAAGATCCCGGACACTAAAGCACCCGTTTTCACCAAGAAGATTACTCCCTGTCGGGCTTTTGAAAAGTCAGAGGCCCACTTCAACTGCATTTTCACCGGAGTTCCAACGCCTACGATAACCTGGTACAGAGAAAACTTCGTTATTCAGGACTCATCTGACTTTCGGGTCAGTAATTGATAAAAATTGACTGAAATTGAAATATATTACTAAACGTTAATTACTTTCAGATAATAACCACTGAAACGGAGTCCACACTCATTATAAATGAAGTTTATTTAGAGGACTCTGGAATTTTCAGTGTCAGGGCTGAGAATAGGGGCGGATCTGCCAAATGTTCTGCTAATCTGATTGTCGAAGGTATGTAACAAATAGTTTAATGATTATTACAATTAAATAATTGCCATTAATTTTTCAGAAGAAAAACATTTGAAGACCAGTGAAGGAATTCCTCCGAGTTTTATCAAAACCATACAAAGCGTGAGCACTAAAATCGGACAATTGATTCGATTAGAGGCAAAACTCAGTGGTTCTAAACCTTTGAATGTCTATTGGGTTAAAAATGGCGAAAGAATTACGCAAAACAAAAAATATAAAATCATTGAAGACGACGACCAGTATATCCTTCTTATTATTGAAGCAGACATCAATGATCAAGGCAGTTACGAATGTGCAGCTATTAATGATGTAGGAGAGGCAAGGTGCACCTGTCAGGTGCGCGTTGAAGCCCCTGTCATTACTAAGCAATTGTCAAAAGAAGAAATGATTCCCAAACTTATTGAACCGCTTAAAGATGTGGTGGTCAAAGAGGGACAGGCTGCAATTTTCAAATGTCGCATCAGTGGCTTTCCTTGTAAGTTTGCTTAACTTCTTTGAACTAATTTTCAGAACCGACTCGTAGTAAAAGATACTCGAATTCCTCCATATTCTTAATTATCTGATTCTCATAAATATTTACAACAAAATTCAGTTGTTTTAGTTGTTTTGAATCATATATTGTATGTATACATGTTTATATTATACATAAAAATATACTTTTTACAAAAAAAAAACAATTATACAGGTATTCTTATTATTTATGATGTTGGTTATTTAGCCAACTAATTATGAAAAACAATTTATCGATTCCTCACCAATTGAATAATTAGTGTAATATCAGAAATACTTTTATATTACTCTATAATACATATTAGTGTTTGAAAATCACTTGCTTAACATTTTTGCTTATATACATTTGCCTTTATCATTACAGCTCCCATAGAAGCTTCCGGTGCTTTTAATTTGACCTGCTTATAGCAATTCTCTTGAACCTAATGCACTGATTTTTGATTTGTATGACAGCGTCGGAAGTAATTTGGCTAAAAGAAGGCCAACAGATAAAGCAGAGCCGATACTTTCGAATGACAGAAGACGGCGAATATCACACACTCAGAATATCGGAGGCATTCGCTGAAGACGAAGGAATGTATAAATGTGTGGCCGGAAAAGTGTCGACCGGCGCCAAACTCAGAGTTATCGGTAAATAAATATTTATTTATAGAGAAAATAATTGATTTGAATAATATATCGAATTAATAGAAGAGAGAGAAGTGTCTCCACAATTGACTCCTTTGGCAGACTTAACTGTAACTGAAGGCTCACCCGCCAGATTCGTGACCGCACTATCTGGTGCACCGTCTCCTAAGATAACATGGTATCGCGACGGACATACAATCGAACCCTCGCGAGACTTTCAGGTAAGACAGGCATCAATTGAATAAATGTGAAGATTTAAGAGGCCTTCCTTGCAGATGTCTCAGGACAGCGCCTCCTGTTCGCTTGTTATCAGACAAACTTATACGGAGGACGAAGGCATCTATGAGTGCGTAGCCTCGACACCGATTGGTCAGAGCGGGACATCTGCGCGACTCACTGTTGAAAGTAAGCCGATGTAGAGATGAAAGCCTTCGACTCATTCATACAATCATTGCTTTCGGTTTACTTTTTGTTTCGTCCATTCATTGCATGCATTCGTTAATAGCTTTTGAAATTCATATCAAAATATTCACTGAATTTTCGCTGAAGTTTTAAATTTTAAATTTTATGTTTGGACTCGACTTTTGAAAAATTAACAAAAAAATTAAATTCAAGAAACTTATGAATCAATTACTTATTGTTTTCCTATAAAAATAAGAATAAAGTGATTAGAATCGGATTGACATAATTAAGCAATGTGATTTCCAATTATAAGATATATTTTCTCTCCAATTTAGATTAATGGAAATTATGTGGAATTGTCCTTGATTCTCAATACAATAAACGGTTATCAACTAAAAGCAAATGAAAATATTTAAACAAAAATTTAAATTATCTCTCATTTGATCGGAATTTCGATTCGTTTTTATATATTTTGATAAAATAAAATATTCGAGGGATTCCTCATCAGAACAAAACATTTAATGTCTATTTTTGAACTGATGGCCCATTCAGTCTTCCAGTCCTTCCTTTTACTCTTGTTTTAAGCCATAACTCTGTCGACAGTCGACACTTGATATGTCTGGAGAGTGAAGATCTGTTTTCACAACCAAATCGGGTTCTCTCTATTTTTAAATGCAGGGATCATTTAATATTGTCTGCGATCTAAAAGTCTTTGAACTTATATTTCAATTTTCGCAAACATTTATTTTTGAACACAAATATTTGTTATGAAAATTTTTAAAAATGATCTAGATTCTTTTTAAGATCGATTGAAAATGTAACAATTAAGATACTATTAAGTAAATAAAATTCAAACAACTAAAGAAAAAGCATACTAGGACATTATTTCACATTAGAAAAGTGATAGTATCTGATTAATAAAATGTTTGATTCTAAAATCAGAGCGAAAATTACTGGAAAGATGTTAAATTACCTTGTTTCATTTAGTAATTATCAAAATTTTGTTTATTCTGAAAACTTTAGCTTAAGTTGAATTATCCTGGCATTACATGAAAAGACAATTGAAATATGATAACTAAAAATAAACAATTAATTGTATTTCCATTAATTTAATGATAAATTAAAAATAAGTTAATTGAAAAATGAATTTTATTTAATTATATGAATGAAAAGTAAATGTTTTGAAAATTTAGAGAATCGTTATATAAAATAAAAATTTATAATAAAATATTGAGTCAATTAAATACTTATATTTTACAGAATTGAGTCGCGAACCGACAAAACTGGTGTCGACCGATGAGTCTGTCATAGATTTGGGTCCAGAATACGGCAGACCGCCTGATTTCAAAGTCCCAATCAAAGCGTTGTCTGTCCGGAGCGGAAGCGATGCAATACTCGAATGCAAAGTCGAAGGAATACCAAAACCAGAATACTATTGGTATTGCAATAACCGAAAGATACGTCCCTCACGTTTTGTCAACACTTCTGAAGACAAAGAATCTGCAAAACTTCAAATCAAGAATATTATGCCATTCGATAGCGGAAAGTACACCATTAGGGCAATCAATAGGGCCGGAGTCAAGTCTTCCACTGCAACACTCAATGTCGAAGGTTTCGAATATAATTTCAATTAAATTATAAACAAATTGAAAACATTTTCAACAAAATTAAGTAAATGAACGCAAACTGAAAGCTTAGGTTTTGTGAGTTTAGTCTGCGCTCAGCTTCAGTCGAGTCCAACAAAACTGATATCGCTTTTGCGCGTTTCCACAGTTTAAGCGTATAAACAGTGGCATTGTATAGATCAGGGGTGGCCAAGAGGGATCGACTGATTATCTCCCCTAGAATTTTTCAATAATTTAATATAGGTATACCCCCTCGCTGCCACCATGCGAAGCGAGGCGGCAAAATAAAAGAAGCACCCCTAGACCTCCCTCTAGAGTCGTGGACCTTGACCACCCCTGGTATAGATGTTGCTAGGGCATTGCATCGTCAATCACTTTTCCATTTGAACTAAAAAACAATTTGAAGGAATTCCATAATCGAATAAAGAGTAGGGACACAATAAATGACATTTATTATTACAATGAAAAATCAATTAAACAAATTATACAAATTCTGATTAGTTAAAAATTTAGGAAAAGGTCCTAATTAATGTGACAGTCATATGCGAATAAATAATGTTTTTAATCAATCTGAACAGGAGAATCCCCAAGATTCGTCAAAGTGCTGGAGGATCAGACTGTTTTTGAAGGATCATTGATAACATTCGAGTGCATAATACGCGCGAATCCGGTTCCGGTAATTGAATGGTTTCATAATAATAGAAGAGTCAGACAATCGAAAAACTTTAAGATGGAATTCGAAGCCGAGACGGGTTATGCCTCTCTAACTGTGCAAAAGATCTTTGTCGATGACATCGGAGTATTCAGATGTGTGGCAGAGAATAAGTTTGGCAAATGCGAGACCTCAGCCAATCTCAATGTAAACGGTAAGCACACCCTTCCAATGAAATAATCTCAATATTAATATTGTCTTACAATTAATTTAGTGAGCGATGAGTTTGAGATAATAAACGAAAGCGAGTTATTTGAGCCACCAGATTTCCCAAAACCACTCAGAAATTTTGAATCACTTATTGGAGAGCCGTTCGTTGCAGAAGTGGAGGTCAGTGGATATCCTAGACCTAGGATTCAATGGTTTCACAATCAGAAGATAATAAATAATTCGGAAGATTTTCAAATAACAATCGAAGAGAAAAAATCGAAATTATTTGTTCAGAGAACATATGAAGAGGACGCCGGAGAGTATAGAATAAGAGCTAAATCACCAGCCGGTGAAGCCATCTCTATAGCAGATCTCACCGTCAGGACAATAGATTTCGTGCAAAAGGATAATATAGAAAAAATCATAACTGAAGAAAAGGTAAAATAATCAATATTTTTTACGCTGCTATAAAATATTCGCCACTTTTTATCAGGGATGCCCAAGGCCCCCCTAGAATCTTACCCCCCTAGAATCGAAAATTTTGGCTTTAC
>JAQGCS010000092.1:0-37316 GCA_034702105.1 Fuscozetes fuscipes
CGGTTTAAGAGAATTTCGATTTAGGAGAATATATTTGATGTCACCAATGATTCTCCTAAACCGAGACTAAACTGTATTTTCAATTTGTAACAATGGATGCGCTGAATACGTTTTAAGCAACTGAACAACCTATCACATTTTTGAATATGGAACCGTTTTACTTATCCCATTTGAGCAATGAAAATATGTTAATAGACCAATTTTTTCTGCATTTTCATTTTCAATTCCCAACAATAGGGTTTAGAACAGGGGCGCGGAGGTCGAGACCCTAAGGTCCTCGACTTTAAGGGTCCCTCGGATAAAAAAATGGGTATTTTCCTGACTCATCAGACAAAAAAATGCAAAAGGTAGAACAAGGTAAAATATTTGGGAGTATATCTTGGTACTAATCTAGGGGTCGCTCCAACTTAAAAACTTGGGGGTATCTGAGCTCTACTCCCTTCCGCATCTCTGAGTTTAGGGGAATGTATAATGTAATTAATACATTCAATAATGATTACAAAAGTGTTATAATTATTCATTTGAGTAAAAATTAGTTTCTATTCCCAAATAATTTGAATAAATGAGTTATTATTATTGTTGTGGGTAATTTAATTGATTCTATTAATACAGTGGAAGCTCAATTTCTGCAACGGCTTGGTGTCAAAAAAATCGTTTCTTATACCGAGTTTTGTTTTAAATGAGACTATTTTGAACAGGTTTAAAGCATTTAATGTTTAAGCTTGTCTAGTTTATATCGAGACTTTTCTCAAATGAGTTTTTACTGTATTTTGAAAGCAATTTGGTAAATTTTTTCAAAAATACTCATCTGATGCTAAAATCATCTGGCAATTTTGAATAAATTAACTATGGCAGTTTGTAAGGCTAATTATTCAAAGCTCGCTTAGTGCAAGTCAATATAAGCAAGGCGAATTGAAAGCACCAAATGACCTAAACCAAGGTGGGTCAAGATCGGCGGCTCTTAGGGGGTCTAGGGAGGGTGATTGATCAAAAAATTTCTAGAGGGGGATATAGGGAGTGTTTTTCATAAGAAAAATGTCACCTCGCTTCGCTCGGCGGAAAAAACATAAAGGAAGAGTAAAGTAAAATATTTCAGAAAGGGTGGGTATACCTACAATGCAGGGGTGTTGAGAGGGGGTATAGCCCAAATACTCACCAGTTTTTGAGCTTGAGGAGACCTCCTAGATTTGAGGCAAACCGGACCCCCTCACCCCGCCGCCGAGCGAAGCGAAGCAGTAAATATTTGAGAAGAATTATCTCTCGTTCCCCCCTCGAAATTTTGGAGAGTACGAAAAAACCTCAAGGGGGAATTCTTTGTGTTTTTCCCTGCGAGTCAGGAAGATACCCCCTGATTTTTTTATCTGAGGGATCCCCTGAGGTCAACCAGTCTCGGCACCCCTGCTATAATGCTATTATTTACATCTTTGAAAAATTCTATGGAAGATAAAGGCAATATTTTTGACTCTAAGGGGATAATCGCCGATTCCTCTTGGCCACCCCTGACGTTGACATATGTAAAATAGGCTCATTTAAATCAAAATTTGGAATAAGAAATATTTCGGTTGTAAATATCAGGCTATTTCGATAAAAAATAGAGGTATAAGGCATTTTTCTCCAAATTTTCTTCTAAATGTTTAAAGTAACTGCAAGGAGATTTTATCGCCATGCTAGAGGGTTCGCTTGAGATCAATTCGTAGCGGATATTCGAACTATACTCCCATTTGAATAACTGATGAGTAATATTTCGGAAATTTTTCAAGTGAGGTACTTTTACCATAACATACTTTTAGCATTCATTTTGGGATAATATCTAATTAAGGAAATATAGCCAACCGCTTGTCATAGACTTTTTGCTCGCTAATGATGTCTCACATTAGAAACACATTATGAAAGTAAACACAAAAATTTATTTATCAGTCGATTAGTTCGCAGACAAACCTCGGGTAAAAAGATTTGTTTCGATTGAAATTCACAACTTTTGTGAGTTTATAATTAATTAATCAACACACAATTTGTTTAATGGTTTACCTAAAGTCGAGTTTTTTGTTCGCATTTAATCGAATGCAAAGAAAATCATTAATAATGTACTCGATCATATGATTTGGTATTAGTTTATGACTGAATTAATTCATTAATGGTTAAGGCGTTTGCCTTTTCCTCTACTTTCAGAATATTCTGTGTATTAATGATTAGATCCCGATATGACTTATGACCACAAAAAACAGAATATTCTTGTGAAACCTGTAATTGAAATTACATTACATCCTATAAAAAGATGAAAAATGAATTTTTACATCAATTTTGATCCTTTAATACCCTGCTCAGTCTAACCGATAGATTCACAGAAGAATAGATTTTGTAAAACATTTTCGTTAAAATTATTCAATGATTTATATCTTAATATTAATAACATGTACTTAGAAGACACCGAGCAAAATAAACCATTTTAAATTGGATCAAGGAGAATCTCAACTCACAACTTAAGAAAATATCTTCAAAACAAATCAGCAAAAAATAAGATTTTTGAGAGTTTTTTAGATAATTGTTTTGATAAGAGTTTAGAAATACTTAAAATAAATTAAAGCAAAACTTTTTCACTCAAAATCAGATCAATTGATTGCACGTTATATTGAATAATATGTAAATCCATATGAATAGGAATGATGTGCACTGAATATTTCGTGAAGAGATTCAATTAAATGAATAGGTTGTGCACACATACCATACAAATCAAAGACAAACATTTTCAGAACAAATTGGCCTCTTTTCACATCAGATACACTGATAATCAATCTCTTGATTTAGCATTCAATTGGAAAGCCTTTAAAATCAAAATGATAAATTACTATACAATCAGAGTCTTGTATTCAAATCAAAGACCTGGTATACTTTGTATTTGACGTCTTAGAAATATTTGATATTTTATAAGTGATCGACAATACTCTTCTAGTAATAAATTCAGAACAATATGCATCTTAGAACAATTGCGGCATATTTCAAAATGTATTAGTTTGCTATATTGTTGAGAGAGAGAGAGAGAGAGAGAGAGAGAGAGAGAGAGAGAGAGAGAGAGAGAGTCTGACAAAAGTACATTTTTTGTATGAAAATAATTCTTGGCTCTGGAATATCTTATAGATGACAACTATTTTAAGAGTTGACAACTATTTTTAAACCCACGATGGGGTATAATTGTGGTCTTTCACCCAGTATTCTGATCAATAAACCATCAATTCTGTAAAACCTTGATGTCGTTCGCAGAGCAATAGAAAGAAATAAATATTAGATGAGTCAAAACATATCGACTCTAAAACATAAATATTCAAAATTCAAATAAAAAAGACATTTGTTTTAAAATCAAACATTAATTTTGTGGCAAATAGACGCCCTCTGCTCGTTAAATAAAGAGAACAACATGCTAATTTATAGCACTTTCTCCAATTTTGTGATCATATTTTTTTAATGTAAAATTCTAGTCCATTTTTATTTTAACATTTAATAGAATAATTTTCAACCATATTAAAACACATACTTAAAAATATCATTTATATCTTAAGGGATAATTTTTATGCATATTTTTATGAACTAATAATCATTTTTGAGTGTATTTTTAATCAACACTCTCTTATGAAATGCTTCGCAAATATGCAAGATCAAAAAATATTAATTAATTTACCTTAAATTTTCAGATCTCTTTTGCTCTTTGAAGCGCTCCATTAGTTTATCCCAGGGGCCACCTCCTAGTCCTCTCATTGCCATCGCCATTTTCACACACGCAAGGTAAATCAATCAAATTTGACGATAAAAATCAAAATCGATTCACTGCTTCGGCTATTAAATGATCTCGAGCTCAAACATTTTTGATCATTAAATTCCAATCGTATTCGGGGTAAAACACAATCAAATTCAACTAATAGTAGAATAATACGATGGAAAAGTACATAGAAATTTGACCACACCACTACTACTACTACTAATTTTTAATAAGTGCGATAAATGTTGAAAATATTCACAGGAAGTGAGGCATCATTTGGTCTGATTTTGAAGGCATATGAGTTGAAACACATAATGCTGTTGAGAGCGCCGGTTGTTGAGAGTCGGATCACAATATGTTATATTCTTATTGGCGTTCACTCTATCTGTGTATTACAGAATGGGTTACAGAATAAATGTTTAAACAGAGAGACACAGAGCAAAATACTTGTGATGGATAGAGTGGAGCACATGTAGTCTTATGGGAGCGCACATTATATCCAGTGTTGTGTTGAGTTGGATCCGCAGCTCATAATCAGAGCGATTCAGGAGAGGAAAAAAATAACAGCAAAATAGCAAAAGAAGAGAAACTTATTTTCTGAAACTTTGGACGAATGCCCGAAACATTTTATACACCTTTGAAGAGACAGTTCTTATACTCATTTGACTCACTGTATGACTGACTGTTTGGTAAGCCTTCCTTTCACTCTCTGTCTCTAATTCAGAGCTCCAATAGTAGAGGTCCTATCAAATGACTTTTCAGAACTTATATGACTTCAGAGATGAATATTTTCCGACACATTTCGCTCTGAATTTTCATAAACAATATTATAATATACTTTCAGTTATAAAACTTACGCCAAATTGAATTTCTATTAATAAATTCAAGAAATATTATAAGAATTTTATGCACGGCTCAAATCACTGCGAATCTTATCTATCAGATTTTAAGACAATTGCAATCCTATTTGAGCCCTTCCGTTGGCAATATGTCATTCCTGGACTCACTTGTCATCAAAATTCATCAGACTCTGGTAATGCCTTACTTACACGCTATTCTCCCATGAATAACATTTGAAAAGTTACAAAATTAAACCTGGAATATTATATTGAAAGGCTGTACAGCAGAAACAAACACACTATATGATGTATCATACACAATTTTTTGGCCGCAATATTTATCGATCAGAATTATAAATAAAACATATTCTCCTCTGGAATGTTGTTTTATTACAAAGGAATTCCAGTGCATAAATATTTGAGTGCATATATGCAAACACAAATACGAATAGAAGTTACCATCCTCATTTTGCCACATTCTCTCACCAAAAAGCATTTAAAACTTTTATTGAAAATTTAAAACTGAATTTATGCTCAAAAGAAATGTTTTTCCCCAAGAGTTCTACGAAAACTACATTTTTTATCACTCAATAAATTTTGTTAACAAAAGAGTGAATTCTCTCTATTTATTGAAAAGTAAATCTAGTTTTTCACTTAAGTTTCAGAAAAGTAGTGATAATAACAACGAAAACCTTTGTATTTGTTTAATATTTGTTAAATGAGCTGAGAATAGTAATTTTTGGCCAAATGTCATCAAGGTATACTTTTGCATAGCCTAACATTTTTTAGATACATTTGTCATCTTCTTTGCAAACAACATAACATTAGTTTGATCATGATAAATAAGCAAACATTCATCTATCAATCTTAATATTGAATTCTCTGAATATTCCCGATAACTTATCAGTGACACCTTGCTCACACTGTAATTTATATGACACACAACAGAATAAAAGTGAGCGAAAAATATAATTTATTAAACAATTTATTATTTTTTGTCTGCAATAAAAACGTATTACAAAATACAAGCATCAGATCTGAAGGCAAACCGACAGTTATTCTGTGCTATATTTCCAACTCTACTCAAATCCGAATGCTATTCAGAAACTCATTCATCAAATAATTAGTCGAAAAAGTTTTTTGGACTCAAACATTGACTAAACTTAATTAGGAGTTGAAATGTAATTAAAGAAATTATTTCAAAATTTATTTAACATTAGATATCATTGGCTTTCATTCAATTCATAACAGTTATGAAGTCATCGTCTTTTCCGATCACAACACCGGTCAGAGTGAGTGCTATACGAATACATTTAAACGCATCCATTAAGTTATCTTTGCACTGATTCTTACACAAAAGTACTTTACGCAAATCAATAGTAGAAAAAAGAGGACAAACACTCCAATGACAATAAGGTTGGAAAATGCACAAAAAAATCCCAGGTTTTTTTACCATTGCTTATTTCAAGTAGATTCAACGTAGATTTATATTGTCTGTAATGTATCAAGAATAAATCGAAAAATATAATTAAATTTTATTTTGTATTTAAATACACCTTGCTATTTCAAATTTTGGCATCGTATCAATCGAACAGAAATAAAAATTCATTGATTAAGTTCTGTTGGCTTTACATCACAGAAATGTTGACACAAAACACATTTGATTTCATTTTTTAATTAAGAAAAATGGGATCAAAAACATTAAATAATATAAAATTTTTGGTCATTTTGATAATGATTTCAATGGATGTAATCAAAAGCGAGAGAAAGAAAGAGCGCTTCAAATTCGATGAAAGTGACACTTCCATTACGGGAACACCTATTCAAAAAGGATTTAAAGCCGGGTATTTTGGTGTAAAGGCATCTAAAGACAAGTCAGCATATGCGGCGGCTGCTGCCCGTTGTGCTGGCGAGCCTTCGACCAGCAAAATTATTAAAGAATGGGAACGTGAAGATGACGGACCCTATAAGGACGCCGGCATTGCCTGTCATAAGGCCGCTAAGGAATGGAACGAAAATGCAAAACAAGCTTTTGTTGCTGGCGCTTCCGTCGGCGCTACCGATTCTTTATTGAAGAAGGGTGTTACTAAACTCAAACTCAAAGAAGTAAAACATAAGGGTCAGTTTAATAATATGCTACTCAAATTGATTATGCTTATTATGTGCTCATTCTTTTTTGCAGAAGAAGATAAAGACAAAGAGGAGTAACGCAACACAATATTTATTTATTTATTTAATGATCTATCAAAATTTATAGCCAATCCTAAATGAATGAGGCAATTATTCAAATGAACAATTAAAATATTTACAGATTAGTGGACAGTTGGCTGAGAGGCTATCACTGATGAGTTAATCGAAAGGGTTTTGAAAACTAATTCAATATTTATTTTCAAATAAAAACAGATTTGATTCTAAAAATTATGTTTACGTCGAAGCCATTGAATCGATTAAATGAAATGCATTTCAATTATTATTCGTTTATTTGTATAATAATTATAATAAACACAAATGATTGCTACGATTACGGTTATAACGACTATTATGAACCTGGTTATAGAAATAGAGGCCCCAATAGAATGAAAGGATCTGATGGCATTTTATATTTTCCAAACAGTGAACTGAGCTCTGCAGCAGAAAATAATCAAGACAATAATGCAGTTCCAGTTACGGATGCTGATAATGGCAGGGTAAAGAGAGTAAAGAAAGGAACTCATAGGGTAATTACACAAGTACCCCAGGGTATTAAGTTTGGAATCTTGGAGAATGAGAGACCTGTACCTCAGAATTTCAGTAATCCTTACGAAGCGGGTGTGGCCGCCGCTCAAAGTGTTAAAGATGTTGGGGGTGACAAAGCTTGCCAAGAATTTGCCAGAGGCGCAGCCAGTGTAGCTAGTATCTCAAATAGTCAAGGTAGGATTTAGAAAAAATATGTAATAAAATCTCTGTTTAAATATTATTGTTATTTCTAAAGATAAAGGCATAAACACTTTTTCAAACTTGAATGACTATGGTTATCAACATCAACAAAAATTCCATGAGGGTCGTCTCTCGCATATTCCTACTAGTTGGAGAAGAGAGGCATAAGTATTTGATTATAATACAATCACTAATAATAGCCTTGCTACTGAAAATCTGTTATACTAATGACTCAATTTTTCATATTTACGGAAAATAAATAAAAAAAATTATTCATCAAATGATAGATAAAAGTCACGAAAATTGCTCAAAACTTTTGATTAGGTAAAGTGAAAATGATTTGAACACGAACTCCTAGCATATGTAATAATTCACATAATTACCCACATAAATAAAATACTTCTAATAGATTATCTTCGTATATAAGACAAAAACTCATATGACTCATTTTTAATTAGTGCTCAGTTTTAACTAGTAAATTTTTAACACGTTTTAATAACTCTTTATAATGTTTTTTATTAATATTCATGTTTTAACTTTGATCACATTAACATGTTATCTTGGTAAGTTTATTTTGAGCAAGATGAATAATTCTTAATATGGAAAAATTGTCTAGATTTAACTTCAGCTGGTACTGAAGAAATTGTGGGAGCAGCCAGATCACAAATAGGCACTCCTTATTCTTGGGGAGGTGGCGGTTGCCAGGGTAAATCACTAGGTATCAATGGAAGTGATGTAGATGGCAGCCATACGGTTGGATTCGACTGTTCAGGATTAGCTCAGTACGCAATTTACAAAGGAACTGGCAAAATTATCAAACGGAACTCATATGAACAGTATGATGACACCAAATGTCGCCATATCCCATACAGTCAACACCAACCTGGTGATCTTGTCTTCTTCAATGACTCGCCGAATAATAAAATTCACCATGTTGCTATTATATCTGGTCCAAATACAATGGTACATGCACCCCACACAGGGGATCATGCGAGAGAAGCACAGATTTATACTAAAGGACGGGTAGAATTTGTACAGAGATGTGTTTAAACAAATCTTTGAGCAATGAGTTTCGGATTTCAAATATACCTTGGCTATAATTAAGATGTACAATAAAATATTATTAAACGAAAACTTGGCGTTCACTTGAATCAAGTCTTGTGAGGGATAGACTTCGAGGAATGTCATAAATACTGTATTTTCGTTCAAAATCTCTCCGATCCAATGAACCCGTTTTAAGCATTTGGCGAATTTTTTCTAAAAATTGAACAAGATAGCGTATATTGTAACAAATTATTGCTGAGTGAGTCTACCTGTCTTCTGAAATTGTTGAGTATCGGGTAGTATATAGAAGTCTTCGTCATTCAAATAAACTTTCCTCGTTTTGTGTCCATCATTTCTTGACCTGGTTTTTATTGGAATCTCAGGAACCACTTCATCCACTGAACAGAGCAAACTAAGCCGTGATTCCCTCGTCTCTTCTATTTTTTCGGTGTAATCATATGGGAAATATTTGTAGCAGTGTAGGTTTTGAGTTCCCAAATGCTTATTACCACAGATTAATGATATTTCGAGGTTTTCATTGCATTCAATCATAAATTCTAAAAATATTTTCAAACAGACCTTTAAAAACATTGTTTACTAACCTGGTAGAGTGAAGAATAAGGTGTAGGGGTTTTTCCAGTGAACAATCAGAATATCATTACTAACTCCAACTGATAGATGTATTCTTTGGGTTTCACTGATTGGTGAGTCCAATAAAATGTATATTTTTTGGTTGGCCTTGGGCAATGTATATTTGAGAAATAATCAATAGCTGTTTCCAAGCTAAACTTACTTGATAAACTTTGTCCACAGACAACTCAAACAGAGGTGTATTAGAGAATCTATTTCTTTTCTTGATAAAAATTCTATTGAACTCATTCAAATCAAGAATATTGTGCAAGAGCTTAATTGTGTTGATCACAAACTGCTTGACGTGTGACTGAGTGGCCACAACTCTATTAAAGCGACGGTAACCACAAAGGAGTGATCGATGAACACAACTCATATCAGACTCACGACATCCGAAAAACATGAGAATAGTTTTGCTCGGATTCATAAGTCGTGTCAAATGATACATATTTTGGGACAGAATAACAATTGTGTTCAAAAACTCTTTGCTTAATATCATAATCACTGCATTCGATTTAAGAACATTTTTACAAATGTCCTCGAAGTCAACGCCAATGTCTTCGACGCGTTTATGAAATATAGAGAGCGGGTATTCAATGATCTGAGCCATTTCTTCACTCAGGTACTGGTCCATTTCCTGGGCATCCACAGCATATAGAATGAAAAGTCGTGGAATCATTTTCTACAGAATTTAAAATGATGATTTCTCGAAAACAAAATTAACAAGGTCTAACACACTATCTGATAGACAGAGTAGAACACAATATCTATAAAAATACTACCCATCCATCAGATGAAATATTCATTGGATTTACATATAATGTAATTTTGTTTTCAAATTTTCAAAAAAGCTGAACAAACAAATTATATGCGAAACTGAATTAATAATAAACTGAATAATAACTATATATTAGTTGTACTATATTCTCAGTATAATCATGCAAATTGCGATGTGCTGATCAAATATTCAAAGTTTTGTTCTGAATCTATAACAGGTAATATTGCAGGAATATGCTTGCATATCCTAACAGCAAATTGAAATGAGATGTAACATGGTGTAATGCTTTGACTTAAATACAGTGGTGAGCAAGGTTTTTGAGCTCAGCGGGATTAAAAATTTTCGAAACTAAAGGGATCAGGGGTTGGATAAAATGGTGACCGGAAGTATCATGTAGATGAAACATGTATGTGTCTTGTGGGGAGGACAGAGAAGAAAGTCATTAATTATTACTTTTGAATGTCAGATGAAATTGAATTAAAGTAAATTTAAACGCTTTTAAAATAAAAGATTATTCTCAAAAAATAAATATATTTTAGTAAAAAAATATTTTAGGCATGATAAATTGTTTAGTATAACAAGGATATGCCATTTGCTTAAGGAGTCATATGAGACTCTATGAGGTTACTAGTTTATCAGCTTTTTGATCCACAATATTTCGGAGTCGAAGAGACCTATGATTTTCGTCATGGGCATTTTCCAAAATTTTCAAACTCAGGGGAATTCTGAAAATCCCTCTTGCTCACCCCTCCTTAAATACCACTATTTGTTGATTTTATATAATGACCATAAATGAAATCATAAATTGACTCGTGATATAGCATTTAAACATCCTAACAAAATAAATTCCTAGGATTCTCCAATTAAATCCTAGTTCAAATAAGGGGTATATTTTTAGCTTTCTCTCGAAATATTTAAATATTAATACATATTAATTAAAAATATTTTCCTTATATTTGAAAAAATGTGTATTAAATTTATCAAACGTTTAGAATTTTATGCATTTACTGTAAAATTTATTTTTTACTGCAAAATAGGTAATGCCTGGATGTGTCTGTGCGTTTACTGACGCGTTTGCTGGGTTTTTGGCGTTCAAAATACTGCTTAGCCTAAAAAACCCAGCTCATCACTAAAAAAGTTACTTGCTAATCAATAGTAAAAATCACTTTATTGAAGCAAACCATCGCATAATACACACTTTGCGTTACAAAAACGATTAATTTTACTTTGAGCAGGATTCATCTTCATTGAGTCATTTATTATATGATGAAACTTATTTGAGAGATAAGACATCTTTAAATAATTAGCGAACGAATATATGAGCGCCTTATAAGTGCGCAAAACTATGGAAACTAAAAGGGGTTCAAAGGTTTTGTTTAGCACTCGTTAATTGTCATAACAATTATTATCATCCTTTCATTCAGTCGACTATTGCAGATCTAATACACATATGTAAACCACAAGGGGGTAACCATAATGTGTTTTCATCTTATATTCTCTGTTAGTCTCATTTATTAGCAAAATTGAACAAGGGTATCAAATTATAAAAATTTGATTTAATAATTGTTTGAACAAAATATTTGATAACTCGTGTAATAGTATGAAAAGCCACTCCTCTTCCCTGATAATGTGGACATCCCTGCAATAGTGAACTTTGCATCCGTTCCGAAGCGTAATCACAGTATTGGTTATCGAAACTATTTATATAAATATACTTTTAAACCGAAAAGTTGTTATTTTCGCCAAACATTTATTCGCGAAATTAAGTCGAAGTTTAATTACTTTTGAAATAAATTAATTTTTTAATTGAATTCTCGTAAATCACATTCACTTCGATTATGAATATTTCAAACGTCAATAATATGAAAGTTAATTCTTATAAGTTATTCAAATATTCGAGTGTCCTGGTCATTTTCGTCGCTATTTATTTGGCACCGGTTGGCGATTATCTCATCTCTGGACTCAAATACCTGCCAGGTTATTACCACGACCCGGATACGACCAGAAACACGGTAAATCACAACTTAAGCTTTGAATATTGTGCATGATTATAGTTTCAAAGTTTTGGCTTAGACATAATTCTAAAAATTTTAAAACAAGATCATTTGTTATGAATAATTTACAAGTTTAAAAATTGATGCAAATGGGAACATCTGGACCAAAAAATAATCAAATTTCAAATATGGTTTTTATAAATTGGTGATTAATCTGAACTTAAGATTAGTTTTTAGCCCATTTTCTAATCAAACTAGGTCATTAAATTTTCATAGTTATAAACCTTCAGTTCGTATATATTTGTGAAATACATCTAATTTTATTAAAAAAAACTTTTAGATCAATAATGTTTTGTTATATTTTTTAGTAGTGATAAAGGTACATGGTGCAAAGCTCACTAAACTTATAGAGAGATCAGCTGATGACAAGACAAATATTTTCAGTTAATCTCTTGAGAAAACTTTGACTCCAATTATGAAAATTGTTTCTGAGCATAATCTAATCTAATTACTAAACAATAACTAGGTACAAATAATAGAATCTCGAGGGTTTCAATGTGAGACCCATTACATAACAACAGAAGACGGATATATTCTGACAGTTATGAGAGTAGTCAACCCATACGTCAAGAATCGTAATGATCTGAATCCAGTTCTTTTGCAACACGGATTCCAGAGCTCCTCAAAGGGCTGGGTCATTAATTCAAAGGGCAAACTTTCATCAGATGGCATATATAGAGAGCCTAATAGAGAAGGACAGGTGGGAAACGCTTTGGCATTCGTTTTGGCCACCAGTGGTTATGACGTTTGGATGGCGAATATGAGGGGAAATGTCTATTCTCTGAATCACACGAAGTATTCACTAAAAGGTTTGCCACGAATTCAAGCTTTAAAATAATTAAAACTATTTTACGATAAGAATAATTGGTTATCGTTTGGGCGAAAGTTTACTACTATTGTGAATGAGTGCAAACATACTCTGTCTTTATGTCAACCCAGATATGAATGTCAAGTGTGATCAAAGTCTAATTACTCACAAAAGCTATTCTTATCAACAATTACAGTCAAACCTTATATAATCCTCCACTTGATCCAGACAAATTCAGGGATTATAGTGAGGTAGAGCATTATAACAAAGTTATTTTAATATTAGCTCAATGATAATGACTTGAACAATTGAGGGATTATAACCAGGTTTGAATGTATTTGGAATTACGATTCAATTGCAACTTTGGTGTTTAGATATTTATTGATCATTTGTATCACATTTAATTGATAAGGGATAGATCAGTGATAAGTAATCATTGATGAGAAAATAACTCACACTTTATCTAGCAAAAATTTTAAATAATTAGATTAATTAAATTTTTTAAACATTACAATCAGTGTCATTTTGATGAATTATGAGCTCTTTAAATTAAATCCGGAAAACCTTTGTATGAATACTTTTGTCTTATCAAGCTTAATCTGATATTATGCTCACTGACCCTTGACCCTAATCGTAATCTTGGTAGAGTTGTCCAAAAGAAAGTTTCTTAGAAAGTTTCTCGAGAAAGTTTCTAGAAAGTTTCTCTTGACAAAATTTCATGACATGGGCCTACCTATGTAAATGAATTGAATATTGAATTTAATATAAAATTATACATGGGCCTACCATAGACAAAATTTCTAGAAAATTTCTCGAGATTTTGAGAAAATTTCTTTTTGGACAACTCTAAATCTTGGCAAGGATTTAATACGGATTAAATTTCAAACTCAGTTTAGAGCATTTCTAATTCATATACATTTTAGATACCGAGTACTGGAAGTTTTCAGTGGACGAGATTATTGAATATGACCTACCTGCAATCATTAAACACATATTAACCAAGACATCAAAGAGTAAATTTCAAAACTCAATTCAGTTTAACCTCGAATTTAATTGTCATCAAATTTATAAAATAGAAAGTCTTGGTTACATCGGTCACAGCAAAGGAACAATTATGATGTTCGGACTCTTGTCATCTAAACTCGAATACAATGATATCATCAAACCTTTCATAGCCTTATCGCCCGTTTCATTCCTAGGTCATTCTACGACACCACTTAATTTTATGACGTATTTTGAGCCACTTTACAGGTGTGACCTTTTCTAAAAAAGACCAAGCTAATTCTTAAACAACTCAGATCATATCCGACGTCACTCTTACATTTGGGGAAAACCCAAGAATTTTACTCACAATTATGTGAAAACCGATATATGCAGAGGTTTTGCCAAAAAATATTCTACCTCTTTTTTGGATTTGGTGAACAGCATTTTGACTTGGTAAGATTCTATATTTTTTTTAATGTTTTTAATTTAAATTGTTTAAAAAGTCGAGGACGGGTGGATTCTTATCGACAGTGCCTTCTGGATCATCCACTTGGGCGGGAACTCATTTACTACAGAAAATGATCACTAAAAGGCCAACCAAGTTCAATTTAGGAGAAGAGGGTAACATTAAACGTTACGGACAGCCTACTCCACCCGAATATGACTTAAGCACAATCACCTCAACAAATATAGCGCTCATATATGCGGCCAATGATTGGCTCAACGATCCCAAAGATATCGCTATTTTGAAGCAAACACTCAAAGGTATAAAATATTGAATAAAATCCTCACTTTTCCGAATGTTTTCCATTTTTCAACTCAACAGTAAAATTATTGGACGACTACTTAGTGCCGGACCGGACTTGGAATCACATGGAACTGATGTGGGCCAAAGATGTCGGCAAATATGTTAACACAAAAATATTAGACGTATTAAACAAATGTAAATGAGTGTAACTTGATCATTATTTTATTCGAATGTAGTGCACAACAGTTTAAACTAACACAATATCAATAAATACTCTGATAAATAAACTTGGTATATCTAGTTAAAAAATAATACTACCAGTAGTTTGAATGTAGAGAAAAATTGAACAACTTAGATCATTTAAGAGGTACCATATCTAAATACTCGGGTTCGGGCGATCGTTTTGGATCAGCACCATACCTTGGCTGATTAGGAAAGGTTTCGTAGTCAACCGAGTCATATGCGGCCACTGACTTTCGCGGTGGTTCGCAACTATCATAAAAGTCACCTTCCTTAATATCGTCGTAAAACTGGTCGGAATATCTTTTTCTTGTGGTTTCTACCATTTCACTCCGGGTTTCCCTCAGTTCTCTATTTACTCGTTTAGAATGCATTCGAAACACAATTAAAACGATTACAACAAAAACTATTAGTACTACGAACAGAATACCAGCGATGCCTAAACCAGATATACCTGCATACATTCAATTAAATTAATACTCTATCATATTTCACGGTGATTTGTATACCTGTCCTTGTGCAATATGGTGCTTTATTGCTCCATTTCCCGTTCTTCATACACGTCCTGATGTTCTTTCCAACCATTATATCATTTTCTTGAAGACAGGCGTAACGAATATACGTCTCATTAATAGCAAACCATTTGCTTTCATTCAAGTAATAAACATTTCCCACTTCCTCGATCATAACCGATGAATCTTTATCTTCAAAAATATCTTCCTGAGGACATGTCTTTTTGGGTTGGCATACTGGCCAATCGCCCACCCATAAACCATTCCAATTGCACAAGAATTTATGTCTAGAATATATTTTTATTCAACATTTTAATATTATTACCCTGATAACGTCATACATTGGGTTTCCATTGGGAGAAAGAGTTTTGGTGTTTGCCTGACTTATGTCTATAAAGGAGTCGTTGCAAGTTATGTACTTATGTGAGATGTCTTCCTGTGCGTCAACACCAATGTTGTGTATCTTGATCATTCCACAGTCGGGCTTCACTTTGCGCGAAGAAGAAGTTTTAAGGGTAAACACATCTCCGAGAAAAAGTCCATCCAAACCGACCTCACCCTTAAAATTAGTATTTATATTAAGGGTAATAGAGTCGGGCATTTCATTCTGTTCACTTTCAAAGTCGGTGTCATTTTTAAGGTCACAAATGAAGTAATTCCTAAATATAGTGCCATCGTTATAGTCTTTTCTTTGTCTTTGCAGAACACAAGTCCTGTATTTACTGACAAAAGGGGTGACATTCAGTGTAATATTTCTATTCATTGTTTGGATCCAAATCTCAGCCAAAAGATACCAAATCTGAACCTTCCTCTCGAAACGGACTTTGAAATTATAACAATTGGAGTCATTGGCAGAGGTCCTGATCCCGACTCCTTCGGGGACTCGTAACGTATGGAATGAGTTGGGTATTAGTGATGGATATTCTTTGGGAGCGTCAGCCGATTGATTCAATGGCTGAGACACTAGTAATTTATTATTTGATGTTTGACAATCAAAAATATCCAGGTGAATTACTTGAGCATTTACATGGCGGCCTAAAATTATAAATTATAACTTGAACAAGAATAATTGAGTGAATTACCACAACGGGCCTGTTTGCCTGTCCAGCGGCCATTCCTACACTCGACTTCATAGTCGATATCAGGGAACTCTTCCTTTTTGCACAGAATAATCACTTTCTCTTTGTTTTCAAATCTACTCCTTTCGGGGGATATCAAGTGCTTTGTGGCTCTGGCGGGAACTGCTGGACGACCACATCTTCCTGTGACGGGTACTTCACATTTGATTGAATTGTTTGTAAAACTTATATAAAATACTAAACTTATTATAATTTCTGTCAAATGATTATTCATTTTTCACTTTTAATTTGATTTCCGATAAAATTGTTTATAAAGTAAAAAGTTATTACAGTTTTTGTTTCGTCAAACTTTTGTTAAGTGAGTTATGATTTGGATCCGGGAAACGATATTTAAAATACTTTTAACATTAAAATGTATGGAATTTTTTTTAATAAAATTCATTGATTCGACAAAGTATTCATCATTATAAGTTAACATGATAAGCTGAGTAATCATCTCTTCATCGATAAAAAAAATCATCCCACCTTGATCATCTTATGTTAAAAACAGTAATTCGTGTCCTCGAATTTATCATGATATAGGGTCTCTATCTGATATAGGAAAATTAGTCTTTTACTTCCAAGAACCTTTAGAATAATTGACGCATTTGTGGCAAATAAAAAAGTTCGTTGATTGAAGTTTACTTTTACAAAATAATAATGAACTTGGACAAATTTATTTTGATAATTTGCATAATTTTTATTTTAATTATAATTATAAACAACATTGACTAGATATATTTATTGAATACTGGTTAAAATAACTTAGGTGATCAGTTGTGATAAATTATTGTAATTGCAATCATTTCGTTTGAATCAACTAATTGTTAAGTAGACTCTTGCATACATAAATATACGGGAGAAGGGGGTCTGTTGTTATGAGGGTGCATTTGATAGCGGGGTTGGTCTGAAACTGAGTCGTATTCAACAGTTTCATAATCCAAAGTCTTGGGCACAACCTCTGTATTGTCATATATGTTATCTGATTTGAAGTCAGCGTAAAACTCTTCGGAATATCTTTTTCTTTGGGATCCACTGATCTCTTCGCGGGTTTCTCTCAGCTCTCTATTCACTCGTCGCGAATGCGTCCGAAACACAAATAATACGATAAAAACAAATAGTATGAGTACTCCGAACAGAATTATAGCGATTCCTAAACCAGTTATACCTGCAAAAAACTAAAGCTTTAATAGAGCTTAAGATCATACTCTCTTACCAGATGTTTTACAATATGGTGATTTACTACTCCATTCGCCGTTTTTCATACACGTTCTGATGTTTTTACCGATCATTATATCGGTTTCTTGAAGACAAGAGTAACGAATATAACTCTCACTGATAGCAAACCATTTGCTTTCATTGAAGAAATAAACATTTCCGATCTCTTCAATCATAACAGTGTTGTCCATCTCATTCATGATTCCCTCATTTGAACAGCTCTTCTTCGGTAGGCATACTGGCCAGTGGCCAACCCATTGTCCATTCCATGTGCACATGAATTTATGTCTACAAATGTGTGAATTCAGATCAACAAAAAATTAATTTTAGAAAAAACTGAATATCCTTTGCTTTACTTTGGATTTCCACTCGAAGACATATGTTTGATATTCTGTCCACTTATGTCAATAAAAGACTCATTGCAACTGATGTATGTGAATCCAACTTCTTCCTGTGCGTCCACTCCTATATTCATGACCTGAATCTGTCCGCAGTCGGGTCTAATTGTTTTGGTTCCTATAGTATCGGTGAAAACGTCTCCAATGAAAACGGCTTCTAAACCGACTGCTTCGGTAAAATTTGTTTTGATTGTTGCGGTTATAGTGTCTGACATCTCTGTCTCTTCCCTTTTTATATACGAATCATTTTTAAGGTCACAAATAAAATAATAGCCAAACACAGTATCGCTGCCCATAACATGACTGGTATTTTTAGCAAGAGCACAAGTTCTGTATGGGCCCAAATCTGGAGTTAAATCTGGTCTAACATTTGAGTCGTTTATCTGAACCCAAATATCAATTAAAAGGTACCAAATCTGAACTTTTCTGTCAAAACGTATTTTATATGAATAGCAATTCGAGTCCTTCGCTGACGTTTTCATGTCTTCCGATACGCGTAACGTATGAAAAGAGTTGGGTCGTAGTGGAGGGTAACCCGGAGGCGCTTCCGCTGATTGGTTTAAAGGCTGGGATACTAACAACCGATTAGAGGATGATTTGCAATCGTATATATCCAAGTGAATCGCCTCCGCATCCATATGTCGACCTGCAATCAATGGCAAAGTCTCACTTAATTCACCCACCTACCTACCAAACGTACCACAACGGGGCTGGTTGCCATGCCATCGGCCATCTTTGCATTCGACTACATGTTTGATCATGGGAAACTCATCTTTTTTGCACAAAACAATGATTTTCTCCTTGTGTTCAAATTTACTTCTCTCTGTTGATATCATATATTTGGTGGCCTTTGCGGGTACACCCGGCCGCCCACACCTCCCGGTCACTGGTATTTCACATCCAGTAAATTTGATAATGAAAAGCAAGAAAAATAAGTTAATAATGACATCAAGCAAAAAGTTATTATTCATTTCCCCTTATTTTACAGATTTGCTGATTTCAATGAAAAAGTGGTTTAAACCAAATGCTCTGATTTTAACAAAGCTTACAATTTTGAATCCGGGAAATCAATACTGAAATCACCATCAAATAAACGATTGGATTATCTAAACATACGCATTATCCACATCATTTTATTAACCCTGTTCATGCTATTTAGTCAAGATCATACGCAATTCAGAAGTGCGTTCTTATGTCAGACGTTTCCTTCACTTGATTAAAAATGAGAATTTCATTATATACGGATATCAAGCAAATTTATTTAACCATATGACACGAGCATTTTCAAATCCTTTTAATTTATTAGAAATGAATAAGTTTGTAATTTTGTACTTGATGGTATTTTCTTTTAATCCCTGTCTAAGCAGATGGTGGGTAAGGGATTATGAAGAACAAGACCTTGGTGTTTTAGAGCCCAGGACTCCAATACCATTTTTGAAAAGGTATTAATTGTAGGAAAGTAAAGCCTTTTTGACAAATATTTTGAACTGTACTAGAATTCCATCTCTTGTGTGGCTCTCAGCAAAGGATACCAAGACTGATATTGAAGAAATAGCAACTGGAGCAAAAGAAATATCGTCCAATGCAGTTGATCTAGTTCCTGATCTACCAATAATTAATCAAATTCAAAAGAAATTCGTCAAAGACGAGCAAGTTTAAACTTGAGGCTATTCAACTAAGTTGAGAGTTTGTTTATTTTAACACTATTTTCAATTATAAATCAAGTAATTGTCTAAGTTGTCTAAGTTGTCTAGTTCGAATGTTAGCAAACCTCGTTTTAAAAATAAGTAAAAAAATGAGAAAAATAAATATCATAATCATTCAAAAAATGTTTATAAACACAATTAAGTCATCAATTTTACGCCGCGATAAGCAATGGTTACGACAAACAATAAGAAACGCATTCACACTATGCATACCTGTACTATACCTGTGCTGTTCATAACAAGTTTAATAGTTATGCAAAAATTATTTTCATGACTATAATTGTGTTCTAACCTCAGAGTCTATTCATAACATAAAATATTCATTCGTTTCGTTTCTAATGTCATTTTAGTCGACGTTTTGTCACTCGCTTTGAGTTTTGAAAAGTTGTTTCAATTGTTTGTCGAATAATTGTTTGCAAGTTATGGAAACAGAAAAAAATAAAGGTTTGAGTCATTTATTATATTTATTATTGAAACTTGTGATTTAAAGGCCCGGTTCCTCGATCGATGATTCCTGTGCCAAGGACATTGAGCCTTCAACGCCTGACTCAGACACAAAGCACTGATAACTTGTCAGTGATTTCCACTCAAGCCGTAAATAAAAGTCCGACTACATGTCGAAGGATTACTCGCCATTCCTCTGTGTCCCGACTCCCGACCTGTAGGCCAGTTGTGGGGAAAGCGCGTCCCTCTATGGTTAGATCAGTCTCTGGTGTTTCAAATTCGAGCTTTGATTTGACTTCAATTACATCTTCTAACTGTCAAACGAATTGTAAGTATTGCCAAATAATAGTGTCCTTTAGCTCTAATAAGCATTTGATTTAATTGTTTAAAAAAATTAGCGATCAAATCAAAAAAGTGTCCAAAACTTTTCAAACAAAACGAGAGTTTTGTGAATTGTCAGAGATATCAGAGGAATCACAACCAAAACCAGTGTCTGAACAAAACGACGACCAGTTTTAAGATCTATAATAAGTTTTCGCCGTATTATGAAAACGAATCACTCGATTCGCAAACCAGTGATAACATTAACTCAAACCACAAACAAAACTCCGCAGACTTTGACTCCGTTTCGAATATTAGTTCTACAGAAGAGTCGGCCAATAGTTCCCGAATGGCTGTGAGACAACCTGACAAACGTTCCCATGGTATACCCTACCATTGCCGCCAGAGGTCCAACAGTCGTCAATCAATGGGTAAGAGAACCCAATCAGTGCCCGAACACATTCAACAACATTACAAATACGAGTCGAATGACTCTAATTCTAAGCCTTTGGAAACCGTTAATAAACTACTGATAGAAAAACTAAAGAATCGATTAATTGAGTCCATCGATAATGAAGACGAAGAACAAGAATTAGACAATGAAACTATGAATGAAGACCAACAAGTCTATGAAATGCCACAAATTGTAATATCATTTTGATTAACACTAATGAATTTCTTGATTAGCCTCCAAAAAAAAGTATTTCGATTAAATGCAATACTTATCCTTCACTAATAGGTTGAGACAAAATTACTCCGGATAGTTATTAGACATTTAAGAGAGAAATTGAATCAATCGAAGGCTAATTTGGATCAAATCACACAACAATTGGCTTCAAATGTAAGCTTTTATTTCAATCATTAACTCCTAATTTAATTCATATTTTTCAAAACTATAAATGTATCGCTTCAGTTGTGTTCTCAGAATTATTTTGAGCAATGTCATAAACAATTATGGCCAATTTTAAATAATATTTTGTGTTTTCTCGCCAAGTTCCCATCATTTGACACGAAACCAATTACCACTTATTTTTATTATTTATAATAGATCAGTTAATTTGGCTCAAATCTAATTCAAATATAATTAGAAATACTTTGAACTAACTTTGATTAGACTATAATTGGTACTTGCATAATAAATAATTAATTAGAATTAATCGAAAGGCTTGCGATATGATTGATACGATCGATAAGCTTGCTCCACTTTCATTTAGACGTGAAGATCATTCAAATCATTAGTCTGGCTGATTTATTCGAATCATCCAAGGATAATTCCTTTCCCATGATTAATTTCGCATGGCAATAATTGTTGGAAAAACTTATTTAATGTACAAAAATTGAGTGGTTTTTCTCAACGAAATTAAAAGAGCATTAGTAAGAAACCGCATACCACCATAATTGACCTAGCACAATAACATATCCTCTCACAAATCATGTGATTCTTGCATTTAAATCACAATAAAACGAAATGTTTAGAAATATTATCGCAATTATTATCATTTAATGCAATTTTATTAAATCCATTAATGAATGAAAAATTCAAAACTGCTTTTTCCAGAAACAGATGTGCGAAGCGTTTCAAAAGTCATTGTCAACGATGACTATCAGAGCACAGCATTTGACACAACAGTTGGAGTCTAAACAAACAGAAGTGGATAACGTTTGCCATCAATTAAAAGATAAAAATCTCGACTTTGAAGACCTCAACAGAAAATATATGCTTTTGGACACCGAATACAAAAAGTTACAGAAATTAAACACAAATCTCATTAATAATAACATCAACAATGAAAACAATAGTCGAACAGACAGTTCAATGTCAACCATGTCTTATGGGGACAGTTTGGCTGACGGTTCCGCACCGGTGAAGGTCCGCTCGACCAGCTCTTGGCTTAGAGGAAGTACTCTCAGGTAATGTATTTCATAATAATGCAAATGAATCTCTTCTTAGAATCCATAGTTATCTTAATCGTTTTGTTTATAATAAAATTGAATTTAATGGTTGTAATTTAGCCAGGCAATAACTCAAATAGCTCATTTAAATTCAATTTATGTTTACAGCAAAGCATTTAAAAGACGCAAAAAGTTGAGTATATTTTCCAACTCGTCGTCTGATTTGATGTCCGCAACAAAAGAGAGTAAAGAATCCGTTTCACAACTAAGAGATCTGATCCGAGAAAAAGAGCTGACGATAACTGATCTGAAACTGGAATCGTTGGTCACAACCAACCGATTGGAAAGACTCGAAGGAGATCTCAAGAATAGCAGAGAAGAGATGACACACTTGAAGAAAAACAAAGACTTTCTCGAAAAGATGGTTAAAATGAAAATTATTGAATAACCATGATAATATTGTTCACCAATCTTTCTATTTGATTATTTTAATGGATTTTCATAGCCTTCATTTTGTTATATGACCAAGCTACTAAAACAGTGATTTTTTTAATTAAGTCTCACTTCAGATTATTTATCTAATGTCTATTTTTAAATTTGTCATGTTCAATGCCTATGCAATGTCAGTTAATGCATTTATCATGCTAAATCAGTACATTGAAAAATGAGAACACCACAACGTGGCCAAAATTATTTGGCTTAGAAAACTTTGGAACCCCCCCCCCCCCCAAATGAATGCTAGCGCTCGACATACTCCCTCCCTAATAAAACTCTTTTCCCTCCATAGATAATTGATTTAGTACAATTTAAACCGAGCTAAACTGATTTAATTGAATTTAAACCGGATTTAGAAACAAAATGGCTATTTTTGTCTATCATTCCCCTTATGGTTTGAGGAAAAATTTGAGAAAAAAACTTCCTCCTGAGCCCATTTCTGAGGCCAATGAGCTTGCTGGTGCTTGCTAAAAATATAATTAAAAGATTGAATCAAACAAGGTTGAATAAAAATTAAAAGCAATAGAAAACACTAACAAACAAAACAATAAATATAATAATGAATGTAATAAATCATTCAATTTATAAATCACTTAATAAATTTTCATTACATTTGGAGAATTGGGTTTCTTCTCTATTCGTCTAATCTCAACATGCCAAATTCCGATTCGCTGAAAATTAATGTACATGTAGAAATCAGCGTGTAATTCCATTCAGTGTTAAGCAACGGGATTATACGTTGATTTGCACTATGCATTAACAGAACGGGACTATACTCGGCTGACCAAGTGTCAAGGAACTCCCTTGACAATCAAGGAATTGAGGTGAGCATCAAGGATCAAGGATAGGAATTTTGCTTAATATAGAAATGCCAAGGAATAAATGTTTTGACTTTTCTGTGATAGTGACTATTGAAAACTGTATCAAAAAATTAAAAAATATTCGAATATAAATCATTCAAAAAATTGTTGTTTAAACAAAAATTTTCATATAAATTGTATAGAATTTAAAAATTGTATAAAATCTAATACATTCTTAAAACTGTGAATTCTAAGCAAAAATATGATTTCTTGAAATAATTGTCACTAAAAATTGACTAAAAACTAATGTCGAGGAATTTTTTGTTCAGTTTCAAGGAATCAAGTAACTTGGTCAGCCGAGACTACACGCTGGAAAACACTGTATATAACCCTCTTATTATTATTGCAATAATTTTTCGACCTCAACAAACGAATTTTTTGTTCAATAAGCTTGTTATAAAACATTGTGAAGATCCACAAAATTTAATCGTAAGCTGTAAGCGTTCAGTTTGAATGATTTTTGTGATGGGTCGGGCTTTTGAGTGTAAGAGGGTACGAAAACTAATTATTCCTAAAGAATAAAATTATCTGAAAGCACAAATTTTACTGAAATTTTAGATAATTTTAAAAGACTTGACCATGGTCTCTTGCTGCGTAACAATGGGGGTCAACAATATATGCGTTTCGCATAAGTATTGTTTCATTCAATTCATTTCTAACCAAAAGTTTTATTCAAATTTAAATTTTAAGTCTATTCAGAAGAGATTCGATTAAAACCTATTATGACAGAAATCAATCACTTCTTTGAAAGTAATTTATTGGATGACTATATTCTGATGGATATATTCGATTACTTAGACATCAAATCCTTATTCTCTTTGATAAGAGTTTCCAAACAGTTCTCGAAATGCATTCAAAGAGTTCTCAATACTAGAAATCAATTGACTGTATTTGAAGACATTGATTATTATGAGACTAACTATATTTTGTATCTTAAAGTTCAAAAACACTATTCGATTAAAAACGATTATCTCATTAATAACATCTATTCTGCAATCGTTAAGATATCGAATATCTATTACATCAGTGAAAGTCTTAATATCTTTGCATCGATTTCAGCCAAATGTCATCGAATCCAATATTTGGCTCTAAAGACCTGCTATTTAGACGCAGAAAGCATTGAATTTATAGGAAAACACCTGGGCAGTTTAAAGTTTTTCAAACTATTTAAATGCTGTTTTCAAAGAAAACATATCAGAAAAATATGTAAACAAATGAGAAGTTTGAAAAGTGTCGTACATTTGCGTTTCGGAAATTTGTATTTCATCGATGAAATTAACGAAGACTTTGATTCATATGTGTTGTCATTAATCGCTTCGTTCAAAAATGTCGAGACATTAATCGTTTACATAAATGGTTGGACAGTCGACCAAATAGTAAGACAACTGCCTTCAGATATTTCATACTTATGTATTTCTGGCAAATATCCATTTATGCAAATATCAGAGTCGGCTTTCATTGAGTCTAAGGCACAGAATATTAAAGATCTCCGTATAGGAAATTTCCGTATCGACGGACAAACATTAAACACAATTATAGGTCGAATGAATTTGAAACGATTTGAATTCCGTTGTTTGGAACTCAACCCAAACTCTTTGGTCAGATTAGCCGCAAAACACACGGATTTGAAATATCTAACAATATTTGGTTCACATATTATCGGTTATATTGAAAGTGAAAAAGATGTCGTTTTTAAAAAAGCTCACAAATTTGACCTTCAGTTCTCTTATTTCAATCCAATTCAGTTCAAGCAAATCATTAATTTGTTCCCAAATCTCACATATTTGTCGTTTGTATTAAATGAAATTGAGTGTGCACAAAATTCTGGTCAAATCTGTCAAACGTGTCACAAACTATGCTTTGATTTGATGCCATCGATGAACAATTTAAGAGCTATTGAGATATACAGTTCTTCTATTGGAAGTTATCTTATCCAAACACTGCATCGCTTCCGAAGTCTTAGTGTCATTAAGGTCTTCAACTATAAGTCCGAACGATTTGGAGAAACCGAATCAATTGAAACATTTGAAGTACATATCAGAGATATAGTGGAATATTTGGTCGATTGCTGTAAAGAAAACCCACAGAAGATCTTCACATTGAAGTACGAAACTGAGCATCAAATTCCTGACTATTTAATCAGTCCCAGGAACTTAACGCTTATTAAACTTAATCGATAATGGCGTTCATTTGATATTGATGAATATCATAAATGATATTTTAAAATTAATATTTGTCAAACAAAAAGATTAAAATAAATTGAGGTATTTATAGGTTTATGGATTATTTGTGCTTTATAAAGATAACCACCAAGATATTTTACTCTGAAAGTAATTGTGCTCTAGTGCATAAATCTAAGATAACAACCCATTCCCTCAGAGCTTCAACTCAACCATGTATGCGTTTTATGAACCCTTCCACTGTAATTAGTATACAGTCTAACCTCCAAGTTGTGAATCTCTGTTTTGTTATATTTCTCTGTTGTGAATAACTTTTACAATATTTGGGTGAACACACATAACACTAATGTTAAAAATCTCTCCCTGTTGTGAACCCAAAACCTCCCTGTTGTCACATTTTCCCAGTTGTTAGGTATTAGATGTGACGAAAATGGTTCAGATTTTTCTCTGTTGTCATGTTTTTAGTGAAATTTTCGGATTATTATAATAAAATATTTTATTAATGTTCTAAATTCAAGTAGATAGTGTTGTAATTATTAAACTTAACAACTTATTTAACTTGTAAATAGGTAAAACTATTAATTAAGTTATTAATTAAACTTCAGAATTCTATTTGAATAAGAATTTATGGCTATTCCATGTTGTGCAGTCTCTCTGTTGTTAGGTGATTCTAGGTGAAAATTTTACTACACAACTGGGAGGTTGGAGTGTACTTGTTTTGTGAATACACTCTGCCTAATTGGGATTAAACGCTGCATAGTCCGGAACTAATATTAATATAAACTTTGAGGAACAAAACGGTGGAAAACACTGTATATGTTGAATACATTCAATTTAGTGGAATAGAGTGGACAAGTTTGTAAGGGTGTTCGATATTATTTTAATTAGATTAACCTATTTTTCACTTTTAGACAAATTTTCTGTAATTTTAAGTTCTATTACAATCAATAAATAGAAATATTAAATAAATTTGGTCCCAAAGTAGCCAACACTCATATTTATTTTCAATGTTTTAAACTAATTTTACTTTGGATGACCTAGTTAAATTGGTGACCTATCCCTACATAAATCCTATTTTGATTGTAATTCTATAAGAAGTAATATAATAAGACTTAGTTCCGTTTTACTGAACTGTTAAACATTTTTCGTAAAAGTTAGAAATTATTTCATTCAAAATCAAAGTTTTATTCATTTTAATTTGTGAGCCACTTGATTAAGAAAAAGTAACCAAGCGCATGTTCACATAAATTTTACATATATTTTACCCTAATTTTCGGTGAATTGGGACTCGGCGTAGAATTTCGGCATAAAGATTGGGTGAATAGAGAGCGAACCGAAAATTGATTGCAGCCATTCATCATATTATCTATGAAGCTATCATCACAAACAAAGGTCGACCGATCGATAACAGGGAGTAATAGAGCGTTGAACTAAAAATAGAAATTTTTTGGGAAAATCTATTATTCAAAAAATGTCCTGCTCATTCCAGTTTTTACTCAAACAAATATCTCAGTAATTTCTGCTAAATTCAGTTTTAAAAGTGAAAGTCAAGTTTCTCTTACTTTGACTAACCTTGAGATCAACAAAATCGATTGGAGTAACATTTTTTTGCTCTGATATAACGCTTGCGGACTATGCACTCAATATGAGCGCATTTTATATAATTCTGTGCAGACAAGTGTTTATTTCAGTGCTAATAATCTGGTTAAAAAAATTTTTCAAACAATGAATCTGATTGTTTAATATATATAAATTGGCAACTAGTTCGCTTCAGTAGTTTTATGTTATAGTAACCGAAAGGTCGACAATTTTGTTAATTAATCTAGCTCCAAAATTCAAAATGTTTAACAATAATATTAAGATCGAAAGGCGTCGAGCGATCATAATATTGAGTATTTTTGTTGTTCTGTTTGCTGTTTATTTCACATCGATTTGGGATTATTTTATTTCAAAGAATATTATCAAATATAATGCGGACATCGATAGAAATACTGTAAATATTTTTCATTAATTTTAGTAAATATATGACTTTCTATTTTTACATTGATATTATATTTAAATAAAATGTACAATATGATATATTTTTACTCTTATATAATTTTATTTCTAAATATTTACCAGCAAAATTTAAGGAGATCAAGATGTACTTTCCAAGTACAGTAAATACAGTATTGGTAGTTTGACTTGTGAAGTGGGGTTCTTGCTTGAAAGTGGTGTTTTTGCTTGGTTTTTGCAAGGAAAATATTTTATTATTTGCTAATAAAATTTATTATTAAATATTTAAATTCTTAAACAATATTTTACCTCAAAATCATAAAAACTACTTTTATTCGAAGATAAATGGCATGTTTGCCTTCATGGTAATCTAAAACTTTGGTTAACCTTGATTATTAATTTCTTTAATTTAACGCTAAAGTATGTAAATCCTGATGGAATTTTTTAAAAGTTGCCTAGCTAAAATCTCAATCAAAAAAATCCCAAGCAAATCCATATTCCTGTTCTATTCCTGTCCCTGGATCAGTTCCGAAGAATCAAGGGATAGGGGGCTAGCATAGCATTAATTCTAAAGCTAGCACATACCATGTTTTGTAATAATTTACAGCATTTCTTAATTTTAAACTAAATAAGTTTAATCACATTTATTTGTTATTATCGTTAGTAAAACATATCTAATCAGAAAATTTTTGTATTTTAATGTTTAGTAATTGATTTGAAGTTAGGCTTATATTATAGTTTAATGTTTAGTGTGAGGCATACGAACGAGAGAGATATCACCTAGCCTTTCTATCATTAGTCAGCATAGCAATTATATTGGTTTTTGAATTTGAGGAATAAAATCAAGGTAGGAAAACGCCAGTCTTGGCCAACTGCTCAAGGCATAGATCTTTGAGTCATGTGTCGATTGGAGAAGTCGAGGAACATATGAGCCGATAGTCATACATAGTATATCAGTTGCAGTGCAAAACTTTTCAGTCGTTTTCAAATTGATTTATTTGTTATAACATTTCTAAGCTCTGATTTAAATTCTGATTTAAATTATTCGATCAGTGAACATAAATTCAATTGAAACTTGCAGATAAAGAGTTTACAAAGAGCATTAAATTATATTTACAAATAATCTAATTCACAATTCCAGGCTTAACAAATTCCAGATTTGCAAGTATGCTCATTTATCTTATCAAAATAATAAGCACTTTTACAGATTTTTTTGACCTTTTCATATAAAAGCCCCATTATTCAAAATAAAAGTACTTCACTTATTTTAAGAAAATTCCTTATTTTAAATACCTTTCGAAATGTTTTCATTCAAATATCAAAAAAATTTCAAAAACTTATTTCAAATCTCGAAACTTATTATTATTATATTTTAACAATAATTCTGAAAAGTTTTTTGAGCGATGAGTTTACTGATGAAAATTCAGACACAAATAAAAATAGTGTAAATTCCCGGAAATTCCTCTTAATTTCAATTAGAATAATATTTTTTTGTTAACCAACCAGGCTCAAATCATCGAATCACGAGGATTCAACGCGGAAGATCATTATATCGAAACCAAAGATGGATACATCCTGACAGTTACCAGGATCATCAACCCTCATGTTAAAGACCGCAAAAAATTAAAACCAATTCTATTGCAACATGGCTTTCAAAACAATGCAAATGTTTGGCTAATTAACTCAATGGGGAAATTGACTCCAGACAACCGGTATGTCGAGGACAATCATGAAGGACCGGTAGGAAATACTATTGGTTTTGTATTAGCCGTCAACGGCTTTGATGTTTGGTTGGCTAACATGAGAGGAAATATGTATTCACTGAATCATACCAAGCTAAAACCAGAAGGTTTGGCTGAATGACAACAATTTGAATATTGATTACAATTGTCTGCTCTTATAACAGACTCAAAGTTTTGGCGGTTTTCCATCGACGAAATGGTCGAATTTGATTTACCGGCTATTATATCATACATTCAAAAGGAAACTTTAAAAAGTTAGTCACATTTTTAAAATTTTAATCAGGGTTATATTTTACTAAATCCGTTTAAATAAACTAATAGGAAACCTTTGGCAGGAATATAATTAAATATGAAAGTAAAAATGTAGAATAATAGTGAATTTTTACTGTATTTAATGAGGTTTTTAGATTAGGTATCATCATGATCATCCCAGTTAATAGTTTAATTGAATTGCAACTGAATTTAACTGCATTTTATAAACAAATGTTTGTCATTAATGAGTTTTTTTAGATAAGTTACAAAAGTTTTTTAATGAAAATGAGGATAAATTTTGTAAAAATTATTGTTTAATATGTCGACAAACTCTAATTGGAATTTTTAAACAGAATTGTATTTAACACTAAAAAAGGTTCATGGTCTTTCTATTGAATTCTGAAAAAGTGATTTAACTGGATCATATAGTTTTCAATTGATTTGCATATAAGATGATCTTGAACTGTTTATATTATATGTAATTATTTGATAATTTTGATATTTTATAATTTAATTGATTGATTTTCCTAGAACAAATATCTTACATTGGTCACTCTCAAGGAACTTTTATGATGTTCTCACTACTAGCCACTCAGCCAGAATACTCAGAGATAATAAAACCCTTCATCGCCTTATCTCCAGTGCCATTTATGGGAAATATAACATCTCCCTTGATGATATATGGAAATTATACTTACTCTCTGTTGCGATCATCGCAAACCTCGTTCCTATTATTTGGAAAATTCCAGAAAATATACTCTCAATTATGTGATTCAAACTATTTATTGCAAAACATATGCTATTATATTATGTACGGAGTCGTCGGATTTGAAAGAAACCAGTTCAATATTGTGAGTATTAAACAATATAATATTGGTGTCTTGGTATAAACAATATAAGCATGATATTTTCCTAACTTTTAATAGTCTAGGACAGGAGTTTACCATGCTAATCTTCCATCAGGATCATCTAGTTGGAATGCGGCACATCTCCTGCAAAATACTAAAGTAAACCGACCAACCAAATATGATTTCGGTGATATTCAACAGAATATTGTTCGATACAATTCGACAGAAGCACCCGCTTATGACATGAGTGCTATCAACTCAACAAATATTGCACTCATTTATACGGCAAATGATTGGTTAAATCATCTCAAAGACATTGAATTACTTAAACAACATTTGAAGGGTATGTTTGAAAAGTTAAATTTCGGATATTAAACTTGGTCATTGAATTGTGCAGTGCCATTATTAGACGACTACTTAGTTCCCGACCACAGCTGGAATCACATGGAATTGGTCTGGGCAATAGAGGCCGGCAAATATGTCAATACTCGAGTTATGGAGATTCTTAAAAAATCGTTATGGCAATAGTTGACCTTTATCTATTGCCAACTTCATTTGTATCATTTGCCAGGTATTCTTCCAGTGAGTCATCTTTTTTGAACATCTTTTGTCTGTCTATTCAGACATTTATTTTATTTTAGGCTTTTATTGCATTAATTTGTTGGCAAACAATAAATGTCTATTAAATTGAGAATAAAATAAATTATTCTAATAATAGTCTTAAATACACTTTGAATGAAACGAATAAGTTATGCAAAAATTGTAATTATAGTCGCATTCTGTAGACCTGACCTTCAAATTGAACTCAATTTAATATCATTATAATTATAAAGAAATTTGTTTAATATTATAACCGAAAGTCTTTTTTCTGTAAAATTAATTGTTTGCGGAAATACGTGACTATACCTCAATATTCCGCCTAATTGTTGGCAAAAGTACACCATTTGACTGACACTGAACTCAATTTTATTTTCATTCAATATTTTACTGCAATTTCCGAGAAATTGATTATAATTTTGTAAGAATTTGATTTAAAATTATCTTATATTTACATAAATTTAAATTTTTAACAAACTTTTAACAAATTTATTGATAAAATTGATGTCAATTATCATAAGAAAGTCATTATTAAACAGAATATTAATAAAAGTAATTCATATTCTACTAAATGATTGAATCTATTCTTAACAACCATTTGATGGTCGCTATTGTTTAAAACTCTGATCAGTTCTAATTGATTAGCGATTAACCCAAAAGAACTTGGTGAAAGCAGTTCAGAACTATGCATTACTGAAGTCTCGTCACATTTATCATGTGTTTTGCACAAATTTCTATAAGAAAATATCAAATAAAAAAGCAAGATCATTTGCAAACTTCGAATTTACCTTAAACATTGATGCAAACGATTTTTTGGCACTATTGAACAAGCAAAGAGCTTATCATAACTTGTTCTTTTCTTTTCGGATGAGTGAACACTTTTTAATACATTTATTGAACTAATATTTTGTTTAATTATTATATTTTGTAAAATATTTTTATCAAAATTATCACAGACTATGAAATCGACTAATTTTGAAGAATTTTCGACATCAATACCATAGTTGTAATCACGCGATGAACAAAATCGAAGTTCGGGTCCCAAACTGTTTGACACATATTTGTGTTGAGCCACACATTCACTCAAAAGCATCAAAAAACTTAAAATAATTAGTTTTAATGAATTTGATTCAATTTTGAAATATTTGGTGAAAAAAGACATTGTTTTGCAGTAAAATAGTGAAATCAACTGTGATTTTATTTGACACACATTTAGTCCAAAGGAAATCAAATGATCTGAACTTGAATTCTAACAAATATTTCAATTTTCAAGTATAACAAAAAGTTTGGTACTTTTCTGCTCAAAGTAATCAAACAGATCCGGGATTTACAGCTCATGTGTTGCACACAACTCACACAAAAATGTGTAACTTATTTAATATTAATTAATTGTTTTTATAGAAAATTCTCCAAATCATTGAAAAAATTACTTTATTAGAAATGAATGAGTAATCAATTTCAAAATTATGTAATAAATGACATTAATTAAAATTCTTTAATAATCTTTATAACTAGGATTGAGTGTAAGGAATATCAGTGTAAGTGTATTAGACATTTGGCACAAAGATTTTTGTATTATTTTTAGTATTTGTCTCATGTCTTATATCAGACGTAAGTTCATATTTATAGCCATTTGTTTCAAATATTTCGCTAAATCTTTATATCAATAATCAGAGGATTTGCTCCCAAGACTTCATTACTCATCGAAACATTTCACAGATTCTGCAAGAGCTAGCAAATAGAATCAAGTTCTACTGTTTATACAATAAACATGAATGCTATCATTGATAGGCTATCAAACCTCTTATCTGAGAACACCAAGTAAGTTCATTTACAAACCCCTTGTAATGCATTTGAATTTATTTGGAGATCATTTGAATAACATTTTTTAACGAAACAAATTAACTTTAATAGTAGAAATGATTAATAAACTAGAACATTTTTGTTAATTAATTGGAATTTTGAAGTATAGTTCCAGTGATTATACAGAATGTAGAGCTTAACGGCCATAACCATATGCGCCATAACCACCGCCATATCCTCCGCTATTTTTTATTAAAGACAAAAATTAAGGCATGTTAGATTATGGATGAGAAAACATACCGTCCATAACCACCTCCATAACCACCTCCATATCCTCCACCATATCCTCCACCATATCCTCCATAACCAATACCTTTTCCGTAACCATATCTATTAGTGCGAGAAAATTGAAGAATTGACGGACACTAATGAAAATAGTCATACCCTCCATAAATGCCAGCCTGTGCTTGGGCCAGCATGGCAATGACCATTGCAACAACCAAGAGAAGAGTTCGGATCATTTTTGATTTGATTGAGGGCTAGTTTCGAAACTTTACTGAATTGATTTCAAACTTTTTGATAGTGTTTTCAATTTTGAAACAACTCTTATATATCCAAAAATTTGTCGGAAAACTGAGTACAGATGCGTTTAAGACAACAGTGGTGTCGATAGGATCCGGGATATTACAAAATTCTTATCAAACTAACCTAATGTGACTTTTACATTCATTTCAGCAACATTTTTTGAGAATTTTATACCCAGTTCCTGTGAATTCTGAATCCCTATAATGAACTCATACAGGATTGACATTTTTTACAAGAATAATTGTTTAATTCAAGTTCATTAAAGCCCACGAAAATATTATGAGAAAATATCTGGAAAAAGGCTGCCTTTGTCATTTTAACAAGAATTTTAATGTCAACTTTCACATTTGAAATAGACAAATGGCAATTTCTCAATTTAGTATTGTATTTGAAGCAAAATATTTAAACTGTCCTTAATTTATTTGTTTTAATATTTAATTTGTTGATTTATGAAAAATAGTTTTAAAATGAAATGGATGAGTCACTTTTAAGTGGATACTTTGGATTCACGCAATACGAACAAATTGATTTTAAAGTTGTGTACATTTCGTCACTTTTGCACTAGCAATCTAAGTGCATAGCTTACAGTATAGTGAATTAGACTAAACAAGATAGCTCAATTTCATGAGTATCGATTGTTGTTATCTAAATTTTTATTTACAGTTATAAAGAAAAGATATACGTGAATTATAATAATTTTTATCTGTGAAAGACTCGTTTAAAAATATTGAAATAATCAAATTATTTAATTAGATTTTACTGTAAGTATAATAATAATTCATAAAAGCAAACAACAATCCGTAAATCAAATTTCAATCCTTAACTAATTCAACTAAAAGCGAAATATCATGTCTTTTGAAAATGAATTTTAAGCCAATAATACTATACTACTAATATATTATATAAGCAGTAATATTAAAAGTACCAAAACTCTGAGCGTAAAAACAGTGCTGTAAAGTGTCTGAAATGTCAAAACAACAAAATATTCCATTGGTTTGGACTTTAAATGTATTCGTCGTTTCATTTATTGATTATAATAAAAACTAATCGTATTTTGCGATCAATTTTCATATAAAAACACTTCATTTCTGTTATAAAAACGGCTCTTATATTAAGAAAGTGTTTATTGTCTCAAAATTTAAGACCGATTCAAATAACGCTCCGAAGTATGGCCACAAACGACTGGAAAACCGCCAAAACTTTATACGAGTTTTCGGCCAAAGATATCGACGGAAATGAGGTCTCAATTGATTTGACATTTGTTTTAATCATTGATTTAATGTCTGAAAACCATTTACTCATTGACTCAGATATCACTCGACAAATACAGAGGACACACATCTCTTGTGGTGAATGTGGCCTCAAATTGTGGATTAACTAAAAACAATTACAAACAACTCAACGAAATGTACCACAAGAATGAGTCTGAAGGGCTCAGAATATTGGCGTTCCCTTCGAACCAATTCAATGGTCAGGAACCCGGATGTGATATCGATATCAAAGAGTTCGCGAAGAAAAATGGCGTCAAATTCGATATGTTCTCCAAAGTCGATGTTAACGGTATGTAAACCCATTATTTATTCTAAAACTGAGTCAATATTATTGTTGTGGTGTTTAGGAGACGACGCCCTTCCCCTCTATAAGTGGCTGAAGAACCAAAAGGGAGGTCTTCTCGGCTTCGATGCAATCAAATGGAATTTCGAAAAGTTTTTGATCGACAAAAATGGAGTTCCCGTTAAGAGATATGCGCCGACTACTGAACCCAAAGATATTGAAAAGGATCTGAAGAGCCATTTGTAGTGTTTTTCTGTTCTTTTCTTTATTTTTATTCAAATATTTATATCTTTAGTTATAATTGAATTCAATTTTAGTGATTAGTTTTGGAATAATTTATAACATTTTATAGATTTCTTATTAAAAATTATTTTAATCGTTTTTTTTTGTAATTAAAATAAAAGTGTATTTATTGACCACTTATTCACTTTCGAACGAATCCATTGCCTGAATCCATATTTAGCTGACAATTGATTCATGATCTTTGACACCGACTCACCTAAAGAGCCTTGAAACTCACCCTCTCATACTGACTACCCTTTGACACCTTGAAAATGGACTCTTCCAAGGGAATGGCCTTGATTTCAAGGTTGACCTTGAAGGGATTCTAAATTTCGGAACACTAGAAAATTGGTGTTTGACCTTGAACTTACGTAATTGTCCTTGACATTGCATAATTAACCTTCAAATGCAGGATTTGACCTCTAATTGACCTCTAAATGCCCTCCAAATTTCATGAGTGTGTGCTTTGATTCAAAGCCTTTGAAATAAGTCAAACTTTGATCTTCAGTTATTGTGTGCTGACCCTTATATGATCCTTATATGACCTCTACTCTAATCAATGAATGTATTCAGATATTTAATAAAAAAAATTATTTTATTTTATATTAAAAGACAGCAAATATTTGACTTAAGAAACTATGGAAACAATAATTGGAATATTATTTATAAAATGCATTTTTTGAGCACATATTCTGTAAATCAATTTCACATATTTATAAAGAAATTTTGGAATTTTGTATAAAAGAGTTATATTTTCTGATGAATTCTCATATGTTTTTTAAGATTGCCGGCAATAGCGCACCGGTATTCACATCCGGGCCATTGACACTCAAATGGTTTCTCATTCTTATGAATTCTCGCATGAATTCGAATGTTAGCTAAATAGGAGCTCCGGTATTCACATCCGGGCCACTGACAGGCAAATGGCTTATCATTGGTATGGATTCTGTAGTGATGGCTCAACTGATGGTTCGTTTTGAAGCGTTTGTCACAATTTGTCCAGGTACACGCAAAGTTACGCTCACCAGAATGAGTTAGCTTATGGTGAGCCCGCAATCTATTCATTCCTTTAGTAGTAAACTGACAGCCGGGCCAATCACAAGTTATAAACTGTTTGGAATGCATGCCTACGTGTGCTCTCATCAAATGAGGTTTGAAATACTTACCGCAGTTTTCGATTGGACAGGGAATAGGACTCTCATCGCTGTGAATATTCATATGTGACTGAAGGGTGAGCTTAGTTTTGAATCGTTCGACACAACCCACAAACTCACAAACAAAGGGCCGGTCGTTAGAGTGGATCTTTTGATGAAGTTTAAGCCGATGGATACTCTTCGCTCTATGACTACAGCCCTGAAACTCACAAATGAAAGGGGTTTCGTCTGAATGTGTGATTTTGTGGGCTTTCAAAGCATTGCTGGTCTTAAAGCTCTTCCCGCAGTCGGATTCCTTACAAGTGAAGCGGCGCTCATTCATATGGACTTCAATGATATGGCGTTGGAGTCGAGAGTTATTAAAGAAAGTAGTGCCACACGACTCGTATTGGCATTGGAACTGTTTAGTGATCTTCTTTTTGTGGCACTTCTGCTGATGAACTCTGAGCTCAATTCGTTGATTGGTTTCGAATTCGCAGCCATTGACCGGACATTTGATTCTCTTTTTGTGAACTTCCAGCAAATGTCGAATGAGTTCTGTCTTTTTGCGAAAACTGCTTTCACACG
>JAQGCS010000093.1:0-37314 GCA_034702105.1 Fuscozetes fuscipes
TATTTTAACAATATACAGTGCCATTTAACTCTGACTATGCCAATGTTGAGCCTATGAGTGCAAAGTTCAATACAGATAGGACTAGTTACAAAAACATTCTCTTTTCTTATAAAATTTAATTGATTATTCGAAATGTTACATCTTGAAAAATTACAGGTTGTGGTTTAGCCCAAATTTTGACTAGGGGAGGGGTAAATGGTCAGCCCCTTGGGTATCCTTGATTTGAAAAAAGAGCCTAAACTGTACATTTATTGCCGATCCGGAGTTAAATGGCAAGCACTGTATAACAATAGTGGTCAGGGAGGGTATAGGTATCGACTCGAGTGTAACTCACATGTAACACCCCATATATCATGAATTTAAAACAGATCCTTATGACTGATGCTTAATGCACGATAAAAATTATCCCCTTGGTATTCTCTAAAATCTTAAAGAAGAATTTCCATTTGCAAACTTGGAGAGGCGCCATGGTAATTGTTAAAAGAATGTTGTAGATCTTAATGCAAAATATCAATATCTTTAGTTTCATTTTCATTCATTTTATTGAAAATAACATTAAATTTGAGATCAATATTACATCTCATTAGAAGTCATTAAACGCAAAATCATTAAACAATTATTTTATTATTAACGCAAAGTATATCTATTTGTAGTATAATATTCGTGAATATAAATTATATCATAGGAGGATTGAGGTTATCAATAAGCTCAGTAATCAAATAATTAATTCAATTAACTTTGAATATCTATTATCGAATGCGAGAGGTTTTCCCAGATTTGCCAATCGGGTCAGACCTACGACAGAAACAGTCGTTATAAAGTGCATTTTATCCTTTCTCGCAATCATTGGGAAAATAGTAATTTAAAAAGAATCTGATTCCATTCTTTCCTCATAAAAACACATAAAAATGTTGCCCATTTCTGCCGGTGCTTTACTTTCAATGATCTCCTTATTAGGGAATTTATCGAAAAATTTTGAGTAAATCTCTTATAATTATGTTATGTATTGCGAAAACTTCATCACTCATTTCAAATGAGATCTCACGAAAGGGCAGACAAAGAGAACAGTTATGCCTTTTAAGACTTATATGAATATATTAAAACAAAAATATATTTTTGTTATAATAATTGTTTGAATAAATAAATCAAAATAATTGTCAGAAAATCACAATTAAATGAGTGCTGACATTGAGAATGGCTTTAATTAAAATGCAAATAAGGGTTAAGTTTGAACGATATACTAAAAAGTGGCATAAAAAGTTCATTGGAAATTTAAATTTTGGAAAAACCCAATTTTATCAAGATTCGATCCCAGGCTGATTACGTTCAGACCGGACACAAACCGGTGTCTGACAGTAAAAACTCGTAAAACAGAATAATAAAAATTCGATTACTTTTCCATTTGATTGATATTTGAGACAAAAGTGAATTTCTTTAAGAAGTAGATTAATGTCATTAATAATGAGTTGGAAAGTATCTCAATAACAATCAGTAAAGTGTCGAAGTCATCAAAAAAGCCTAATCTATCGAATGAAAGCAAATATATAAATAGCGTGACTCGTCTTAATTGGATCGCACTGTCATCACAATTAAATTGATGGTTAAAATTGGTTTCTTATAACTTAAATATCAAGTTCAATATATATATACTAGTATATGTTATATGTAAAATGAAATTCATAAAGGCTTTTCGTGTTTAATGAAGAAAAGTTAAGATGACTTTCACTCAATTCGATTGAACCAAAATTCTAATCATAACAAGGATTAAACAAAAAGAATTTTATTTCGATATTTTTCTTCAAAAGTATTGATTCCTAAGTAAAATATTGGAAGTAATGAATATATATGAGAAGGTTTTCTACAAAAAACATTCAATAAAAAAAGAAACCAATAAAAGTGAGCTTGAATTCATATTTCCAGGATAAGGATTGTGGGAAACTAAACTCGAGTTAAAATAGTTTAGTGTACGAGGAAATTTTGCATTAAAGACAATCTCTCGTGATTTCTCTTAAATAAAGTGTGAAATTGTTTCAAATTTCACAAAATCAGTAAATTTTGTGAATAATTGAACACAATTTTCCCAAATTAAGGTATAATACAATAATATTGCAAACTCTGAATAGTGTCAGCTTTGAGGGAATGGGTGAAAAAAGAAGTTTCTTGTTTAGAAAAAAAGTACAGCACTTAAAACAAATGAAGTTATTCAGAAATGATTTCAACGGACGACCTGATTATGACATATTCAGTGATGTAAATCAGATTAGTTCTGAAGACATCAAACAATAGTAATGACACACATTTTGGCGAATAATTGGAGGCAATTATAATCAATATTTCAGTAGTTTTCTCGACTGACTCTCATATTATTTGAATAAATAAGAAAATGAAAACAAAATTTAATCAAAAATATAATCACTACTAAAGTTATCAATAGTTGAGATAAGGGTAGAAATGACAGAAATATCTTAATTAAGGAAACCCATCGAATACGCCATTTGGACTGCATTTGCACTCGAGGTCTGTCATAAGAATGTCAATAAACTTAATTAAAGTAATGTTTTGTGAATGAAATTAATGAAAAAACAAATTAAAAGATATGATTTGCGATTTTATTTTGAAAATTATTTTGCTGATAACCATAATTGAAAGCACCAGTAGTTCCACACAAAGACCTAATATAGTGGTGTTTGTGGCCGATGACTTGGGCTGGTCTGACGTTGGCTTTCGTTCGGATCAGTTGCGTACCCCAAACATCGACACATTGGCGGCGGACGGCATTGTGCTAAACAATTACTACACTTCTCCAGTGTGTAGTCCGAGCAGATCTGCCCTCCTTTCCAGTGTTCATCCGATCCATACTGGTCTTCAAAACTATGTCATACTGACAGCACATCCCTATGGAATGCCATTGGATGTGAAGCTATTACCAGAATACCTTCGAGAGTATAACTACGCCACACATGCAGTCGGTTTGAATGGATTACAAAATTATTTATCAATAAGTTTGAGAAAAAGACGAGACTTTGATTGAGACAAATGAATGCAATTTATAGCAAAACTTACGATAAATAGTGTAAAGAATATAAACCGAGCGCCGAAACTGTAGTGTTTAGAAAATGTTAAGAACAATTCAGTATCTCTTAAGGGAGTTGAGGATCACATCCTTCATGAGGCTGTCAAACGGGTCGGCGCTCCGATACTTATCGATAGAAATCAATCAAACCTTATTTCAAAGCCTAATCCTGTTCTTTGAATTAATCAAACGATGCAATTAATCAAACGTTTTATAACTGCTCTCAAAAACTCCAACTTTTATAATAGCTTTACGTAAAAGCAATTAAATAAGGATTTCAAACAAAATAAGCTCAAGAATAAGGATCTACTTCTTATAAGCACTTAAATTGCAGGCAAATGGCATTTGGGATTCTTTAAGCACGAATATACTCCAACATATCGGGGATTCGATTCTCATGTTGGCTATTGGTCAGGTGCTGAAGACTACTTCGATCATACAGTACTCGAAGATCAACTGTTTTGGGGATTAGATTTCAGACACAATCTCGATTTGATTACAAACGCCACTGGTATCTACTCTACGCACTTTTTCACGGACAGGAGTCTTCAAATAATTTCAGAGCACAATACATCTGATCCCTTATTCTTATACGTGGCCTATCAGGCAGTTCACGGCGCCAACCATTATGCAAGACTTCAGGCGCCGCAAAAATATATTCAAATGTTTGATTACATAAAGTCTGAAGATCGGAGAACATTCGCTGCCATGACTTATGCCATGGATGAGTCCATTGGCTTTATTGTCAACAAAATGAATGAACGAAAAATGTTAAGCAATACAATTTTAGTATTCATAAGCGATAATGGAGGACCGGCCAGTGGTTTTACAGGTCTATTAATCGCTCAAATATGCGATCAGAATACAAATAATGAAATTTCGAACTCTTGGTTTAGGAAATGCTGCATCAAATTGGCCTCTTAGAGGTGTTAAAGCCACACTCTGGGAGGGCGGTATGTATTGTATACTGTTTCCTAATAACTGTTCCCATAATTAAATGTTTACTAAATTTGGAAAAACAGTGAACTTCTGAACAGAAACTAAACATCTGATGACTTAAAAACTTGAATCTATGACTAAGACTTATGTATTTGAAAGGTATAAGAGTTCCGGCATTTATTTGGAGCCCTCTTCTCAACAAAACTGGTTATGTATCGAATGCTTTGATTCATGTCTCAGATATAATGCCGACACTATTGGAAGCTATCGGCGCTCAAAGTCTCAATCAAATGAATGAAAGCGCAAAATATCCGACTTATGGTTAGATATTTCGATTGCCTCTCATTTATAACAAAAACAATCGATGTTTTCATTAAATTATAAAAACCATTAATTAACTCAAAGGACTGTCGGTTTGGAACACACTTTCAAATGATAAGCCTTCGGTTCGCTCAGAGATTGTGAATAATATCGATCCCATTTGGAACGTCTCTGCAATTAGATCAGAGAACTGGAAACTAATTCAAGGCCTTGTCTTTCCTGACTGGTCTGGGTGGTACCCGCCCTTTGGCATTGGCGATGAACCACAACTAAATATTCGCTCATTTGTTGAGTCACTCAAAAATTGGAACCGAATCAGTTGTTTGTCAAACAAAGCACTCTTTCATTTGAACAGAACTCCAAACTATGAGATACTAAAAGAAAGTAGAGTCGAGTGCGGCCCTAAACCGGCCAACGCTTCAGTGAATTGCAATGCAAAACATGACTTATGTCTGTATGACATAAGAGCGGATCCGTGTGAGTATAATAATGTCGCCCAACAATACCCTCAAGTCGTCACACAATTGTGGAACAGAATACTACAAATCAATAGAACAGCAGCAGATCCGGCCAATAAGCCCAGAGATCCCACATGTGATCCAAAGTTACACAACTATGCCTGGAGTTGTTGGCAGGACTAAGGACTCACATACTCTTAATATTTGTAATTTAAGACCTGATAACAAATTTTTAAGGAAAGAGAAGAAAATTTTATTTGCATTTTAATCGAATAAAAACAAAATTAACTCCAATTTAATTCATACTCTGAGCAGAGGTTCAATACATTAAATATTTGTAATTAATTCAGTGTTTATTAAACCAGTCTTTGGAGTCATTGAGTTAAAAGAGTTAGAAAGCCTTGATTTACAACCAATACTCGGATAGGAATACTTTTTTATTACAAAATGTTGTGGATATAAGTTAAATATAGTGTTTTGGAGAATAATCTCAAGGATTTCAACATATTCCTGGTCTTTCAAAAGTTTCGAAGCAATTAATTAATTCCAAATTCAGTCTTGCATTCAAAACACTATTGTATTGAATTGAAACCCAATTATCATAACTATAGTGTTTTGGACACATTTTATATCATCTCAAATAGAAATTAGGCTCTGATTCAAACTCAAGGACTCGAATCCATAAAATAAGACAATTTAATTATACCATAAAGAGAACCATACCTGGAATCCATCAAAAGAATCCAAAATTCCGAATAGATTTATCAAATCGTATGACTCGATGACTAATAAACGATTTATTTTGCATTTTATTAATTTCTTGTTCTAAAGAAGGGTTTAAAACAATTTTTATAAAAACTAATTTGAGTCAAATCGTAGACAAAATAAAATCTTTTGGCAAAAAATTGTTTTAAGATTTGAAAATAATATCAGTTTTGTTCAATAAAACTAAAACTGTCGTCAAATGTCTGGAAATTATTGTACTCTTTTGTATTGAAAGTTATTAAACACTTATTATTGGGATAAATGAAAACTGTTCTGTCGTCTGGCAGTTCAATATCTATCCTCTTCCACCTCTTCGGCGGCCATATTATGTACAGACATATCGCTGATATCAGACCCAATGGTATGCATCCGAAAGTATTGCTATCAAAGCAAAGCGTATTCACTAATCAATACATTTATTTGTCGATAAAAAGACTAATAATTTTGAAGTTTTCTCAAATAAGCGAACATTTAAACAAAGAATGTCTGACCTGTCCATAGACTTGTCCGCATTGTCGCCTTCGATCCAACAGTGGCCTTTAGGCACCTGGACACTCCTATGCTTATAACGCGGTCGGGTCACTACTGTATCACCTTCAAATAAGACAATTATCATAATTAGTATTATATGAGAATCACACAAATAATGGTTACCTTCGAGAGCAACAATTCGTTTGATAATCAACTGATTGGGTTCTCTAGGTGATACCACTGACACGATTTGTCCCCTTTGGAACTGATAATTTCTAGAGGCCCAGTGAGATAACAGGACAAAGTCGGAGGTCTGATCAGAGTCCTCATTGAAAGTTGGTTGCATTGATATGCCGTCCACTTTTGCGACATAAGCCACTCCATTGGTCACTACAATAATACCACTGAAAGAGATTACAAATGACTTGAGAGCGCCATAAACTTTGCGGACAAACGGGTAACCCATTGTCAACGGTTTATATGTCTTATTATCATCTAATCATCTGCTGATTCATTCAAATATAGACAATCAGTAAAATTGGATTCAAATGTCATTTAAATCAACTTACGTTTGAAAAAGTTTACTTAAATTAGATTTAGTACTTCAATTAAATTAATATTATCTAAGCGAATTTTAAATTTACAATTGATCCGAGGGTTTGGTTAGATTTTGGTCATTGATTTTCAATTAAATCGATTTTAAAATTGAAATAAAAGTTTGTTTACATTCAGACGCGAATCACAACAAAACAAATCACTTTTGAACTCAAGTCTTGTTTTCACCACTAATGATGTCTTTCAGTTATTTTTAATTTGACTCAATTTGTTAGTTATCAAGCAAAAAATTATTTTATGAGATTAATTTAAGATAACAACTTGAGATTAAATGACAAATTGAACCTAATATATGTGAAACAATTTCATTTATTGAATGTCATCAAAGTTTTGGCACAAAAACGTTGATTTTATCTCACCTTAAAAACAATGACATCACTGAAACCCTAAACATAAACAATGAGCGAGTATTTAAAGCACAGAATAAGCATAATATTCTTCTAATGAGAGCTCAAATCGATGATGTCTTTACAAGTAGTGACCCCGAGTCGTATCTACAAACCGGTCTCACTGTCCGACTCTTTGAGTTTAACGGATAGCAAACACGCCTCTCATTGTATGCTTTACTCGACTCCCGACTCAACCGGTGTTTCCTATGCTTTACTTCAGTTAAGATTTGATGGACTCATTGGTTTTGCCGGTGGAGAAGTAGATGTTGAAGACATCACAATCGATGACATCATTGAGGCCACAAATAGAGAACTGGAAGAAGAGATCAATTATTACTACGAAAATGTCAACGAAAGTGATTGGATTTGTTCGCATCGCGACAGTAGTTCCCGATTTGTGCAGCATTTCTTTGCCAAAGAGTTGACATTTGACCAGATTATACAATTGGAAAGGACTCATATGAAGGCCCAACACTTTCCATCTGAGTCTTTGGGTTTGCTTTCAATCGTTTGAAACGAAATCCTTATTAACTGTTTGTTTGATTGAAGGAGTATTTCATGTGCCCATCGGTGGTCCGGATCCAAATGATGCCAATATTTCGGCCAAATTTCTAAATAATTTTTTACGACAAAAGTTTGCGGGAAATGCAAGACATCAGTTGATTGAAACGATCATAAACCGGAACCTATTGAGTAAAGAACAGCTCAAATCTCTCGAACCGAAGATTTCTCACGAAGAAAATGTTGACAATAATGGAGAGGTTGAAGTCAAAGCAATGATGAGAACAGAACTACCCGTTGATTATTACGATGAGACGGTTGATGTCACTTATGGTCTGATGATTATCAGAGACAACGGTCTCTTTGACTTCTGTGGAACTGATTTCGTTGATGCGAGAGATAAGGATCTAATGATTCGGACAATCAATGATAGTTTGAGGAGAGACTTAGGACCGACCTTTAGTCAGCCCCTCGTTTCAGATAAGGACTCAATTGAACTGAACATTGATAACGATTTGAGTCATGTGTTTCACATTCAGCTAAATAGCAGTCAATTCACACAAATTGAAACTAATTTTACAGAAACCGATAATTTTAATCAGACTTCATTCGGAATATTTCGGATCCCTTTCCAATTCGGAGGTGATTCTAATAAAGCAGACAATTATGTGAAACGCTTTTTCAAAGGGTTTTTGGATCAGAGTTTTGTTAACAATTCAAGAAATCAGTTGAAAAGCATTTATGAAAATTTTGATAAACTTTGAGGAAATGTTTTTAATTAATTTTATTTTTATTTATTTTATTATATATTTTACTATTATTTGAATCTTAGTTTCAAACCTTATATTCAAATTGAAACGAAGGTCTCATAAATAAAGGTTAGCCTTCAAAGGACTCTAAGAATATATCGATCTTTCATTTTATCAAAATTCTTGTTTCGAAACACTTTTTCAGAATTCAAACGTTTAACTCAATGTTTATTAGAAATGCTGTGATAATAATGATTTGTATCACAACTCTGTGTTAATTCATCGAAAAATAGTCAGAATTATTAGAAAAATATTTGTACGACTCATCCATTTCATAGCATCATAACATTGAAGAATGTCTTCATTAGCGGTCAATATAAGTCCATATTTTGAATCTCTGTCACTATTGGACTCATTGAAACACAGAGATTGCAATCACGCCACACATTGTATGCTGTACTCAACTCCAGACTCTAATGGAATCTCTTATGCTTTGCTTCAAATGAGATTTGACGGACTCATTGGGTTTGTCGGCGGTGGAGTAGATGTCGAAGATGTGACAATCGATCACATTATTGATGCAATGAATAGAGAACTCGACGAAGAAATCAATTACCCCTTTGAAAGTGTGACACAAAGCGAATGGATTTGTTCTCATCGCGACACAGATCAGTCTCGTTCTTTCGTACAGCACTTTTTCGCTAAAGAATTGTCATTGGACCAGTTACTACAAATCGGTAAAACTCACGTAAAAGCACATCACTTTCCTATAGAATCTTTGGGTATGTCTGAAGTCAATGAAAATTTACTTTTAATCGAATATATGTTAGGTTTAATCTATGTTCCGATCAGTGGTACAAATTCTAAGAGCTCAACATTTCTGAGTAATTTTTTACGTCAAAAATTTGCCGGAAATGGAAGACAACAGTTCATTGAGAGCCTCCGAAAGCGAAAACTTTTAAGCGATAAACAAATTTTTGAATTACAAGATATATCACAATCACAAGAATCTAATCATAAGAAAGGCAGAGAAGTTAAGGCAATGATAATCACCGACACTGCAGTTCACTATTACGATGAGACCGTTGATGTCTTATATGGTCTAATGATAATCAGAAATAACGGTCTCTTTGACTTCATTGCAACTAATCTTATTGATAATCACGACACAAGTCTAATGATTGAGACAATCACTGATAGTTTGAGAAGAGATTTGGGATCTTATAGTCAACTCTTAGTATCAGAAAAGGATTTAATAAAATTGAATGTTAATAACGACTCGAGTTATATGTTTTGCACTCAACTGAATAGCACTCTATTCACTCAAATTGAGACAAATTTCACCGAAACTGAGAATTTCAATAAGATTTCGTTCGGAGTGTTTCGGATTCCTTTTCAATTGAAGGGTAACACTGAAAAGGCTGACAATTATGTGAATCGCTTTTACAAAGGGTTTTTATGTCAGAATTTTGTCAATAATTGCAAAAATCAATTGCAAATTATTCACCAACAAATTGTTTTAAAAGAAAAATAAACGAATTGTTTCTTTAATATCACAATTGGTTACATACCTCTCAGATGATTCTATCAATCCTTATAATTGGTTGAATTCAATCTGTGTCTGCTCGATATTTTATCAATTGGTCAGATAATAATAGTTCACTAGAATTCACTGAAATGCAGATAATGTGAATGAAATGAAGTCTTATGCGAAACTAATTTTCAACTATTGGTAACATTTACTAAACTGAGATCAATAGAAAACTATGAGAATGAGGCAGGTGAAACAGAGAACAGGTGTAGAGTTTCAGATAGTTCAATTCATGACAATTTAATCTTGTATCAATGAGCTATTATCTAATCTCACTTATTTAAGAGTAAGTATATTTTGATTTTCACGTCAATTGTTCGATAGCTTTAAACAAACAAAAAATATGAAAATTCTATCTTTGATTTTGTTTGTTCTCAACTATTATGTTGTGATCAACGGTCAGCTCCAGTGTCGCGATGAGTCGGGAAAAGCTGTAGATTGGTATGTGGTCTACAAGTTTCCCCGCGTGGCCAGTCATAGCGCACCGCTGGACACGGGATACAAATATGCTTACATAACAAGTGATACGAAAACTGGTTTTACTCTTTCTGATTATGAGATCACTGACGCAAAGAAATCGATTTTCGGTCAAACACTGTCTCCGCTCTACTCATCTAAACTGAGTTCACAAATAAGTTATATTGATTACAACGATGAGCCTCCAGAAGGCAGTGGCGAAACGGTTGGTACAGGAGCCCATGCTAAAGGAGTTGTGGCCGCTGATGAGACTCATGGTTTTTGGCTCATACATAGCGTTCCTCACTTTTCATCAGATGAGGTAGTTCCTTTTAAAATTGATTTAAAAAATTTCTAACTTTGAGAATTTATTTCATAGAAAACTCATTCATATGTCTATCCAACGACAGGCGGTCGTTATGGTCAGACCGCACTCTGCATATCACTTAAAGCGAGTGAAATGTCCAAAATTGTGACACAACTGCTTGTTATGCAAACAAATGTATATTCCATGAAAATTAGCGCCGCTCTCAGGAAGAGTATTAGTTATATCAAAGACCTGGAAGACGAACAATGGTCCGATGGTGAGTGTCTTCGAACCCAATTGGTTTAAACTAGCTGATTTTCATATCAATTTCAGATAAATTGAGTATTAAGTACATCTCAAGTATTGGAGGAATGAATTTCACGACATTCAGCAAAAGTCCTGGTGACCATGTTGATTTGTATCACGAAATTGTTGCCAAGAGCCTGAAAACCAATCTATATGTGGAGACGTGGCGTAAAAATCCAGGCAATCCTTTAGATTCTTTTTGCACGAAACCTACCGTTGAAAATGTTGATGAAATTGATTATAAATTTCATAATTCGAAGTTAACAGGCAAATTCAATTATAAAGATGATCATAGCAAATGGGCCATCTCAAAAACTGTGGGCCTTCCTTATGTGTGTGTCGGAGATATAAATCGAATGGAATCCCAATACAAGAGAGGCGGCGGAACCACTTGTTTTCAAACTCCTCAGGTCTGGAAATATTTAGATGAATGGGCGGCTGTTGTCGACAGCTGTACATAATTTGTATCATGGCCACAATAAGTTAAACTTTTTATAATTTCACAAATGATTGACTTATTTTTATTTAATTAAAAATCAGTAAAAAATTAATAAAAACTAAGAATAAAATGATATAAAACAATGACTTTTAAAAATTGAGTGAATCAATGATTAAGACTTTATTAAGAACTTATTGGATGTGGACTTAGCTCTGGAAGATATGTCAAGTTGTGGTCCATAAAGAGGTGAATAGCATTTGTTTACATTCTGACTGATGTAATCCAAATCTGTCTTATTTTTGGAAGAGTTGTAGAGATGTGTCGGCACTTCTTTGATCATACATTTGAAGTCATTTAATATGAAATTAGTTCCGCCGCTCTTACAATACGAACAGTAGATTCGTATGGATTTGACGGCTGTTTTGGCAAAATATATGTATTGAGTCGAATGGCACCGATAGTCAGTGTAGTCGGCGATCCGTTTCCACTCGCCATTAGATGAGACTTCAATGTAATAGGAATAACCAGTTTTGTCACAATTGCCGAATTCAAGTTCAATATAATTGATGAAACGGATGCCATCGAATTGAATGGTGAAATTGCCCGGAATTTTCTGAATAACCGATAGGTTCTCTTCGTATTTGCGGCAATGAAGGGCCGACTTCTCCAGAATGAAGTTCGATATCGACTTCAGATTAGTTACGGGTCGAACGCATTTGCGATAATTCTGGTAATTATCTGTTTCGACCCTTCCATCGATTGCACCTAAAAGCTCTTCTTTAGCAAAAAGTCCTGTTATTCAAAAAGTAAGTTAAAATTACCTTAAATTGTGTTCAGAATAGTTTTGATAAATTTGGTGAAATCCCAATTTTTGATTGTCTACTAACCTGAAGGCCAGACATAAGCTATTAAGTCGTTCCAAGATATCAAAGGCAATCTTACGGTAGATATGAGTTGTTTGCAAATGTTTTCATTATATTCCGGGTTAATTTGCATGTATTTGATGACTGCATTGAAAATATCTATTTCTTCGGCACAGAAGTCATCGCTGGACAGCAATTGGATCAGTGTTTTGGCGCTCAGCTTCATCAGAGACTCATTTGATAACAATTTGTATCCTCTGAATAGAATAAAGTCCTGACATCTTTTCAATAATTGACTCAGATTAAAGAGTAAGGCCGTCGCATGAATTTCAAAAACATTGTCTACATTGACATTCTGGTCGAGGTATTCAGTGATTGCATCCACTAATTCGTGCATTTCGTAGCGATGCCCTGAAAAAATCATATGACAATGTAATCTAGGCTTAAATGATAAGTTATCAATGATAACTATATTTGTGTCAATAAAATAAATCTATTTATCATAACTCTAAACATAAATGTTCTTCATTTGAGATATTGTTCGACAATAAGTTATCAATGATTTACCCAAAAATAAAATATCGATAATGTCTTCCACTTTCTTATGCTTCAAATGTATTCTTCCGGAATACATGAAATACAAGACATCTTTGAAGGCAGAAATAGGCGTCTCTTTTACTTCTACTTCACTATTGATGGCTTCCCTCAGACCCGACGAAAACATTAGCCGAAAGTATTCGCAACGAAGACATAGAATAAATTTATGGGCAAATATGCGCTCGTTTTCAATTATAAACACAAAATCGCTATATTTGTCACTCATATAAAGTGAAGACAACTCGTGGAGCAAAGAGTGCGAAACATCTATAAAATCACTGCATTTGTTTGATTCCATCATTTTTGTGATTTTTCACAAATCAATAGTTTGAATGTATTGATGTCTTGGATTATTTGGTAGCGAAGGAATTGCTGTCAGCGGAAGAGACTTTTATGAGGATTATGAAGAAATGTTGAGCTCTCAGCCAATGGAAGGACAGGAAACTTCATTTTCACGTGAAATCACCTGAAATTTTAAGAATAAGAAATAAGTGTTAACTTTTTATTCGACGATCAATAAAAAGATAATTTATAACACTATGAATGTATTAATAATTAATTTAAATTCAATTTTTCGTTAATACCTGTTATGAGTGACGCATATTATTAGCAAATCATATATTTTATTAACTTATCTAACATTCAGTTTATATATTCTCAAAGGGTTTACACAAAAATAAATCATATTTTCTAACAAACGATTAATTGTCATATGAAATGAGTTGTAGTCAGTAGTGAGGGTTCATTTGCAAGTTTATTCATCATATGTTTGCAAATTATACGACAATTTTGCAAAAGAACTCCAACTAAACGAAGGACTGTCAATCAGATGAGAGGACAGACTATTGGGTTTCAAAAGACAATGAAAAAGTGTATATCATATTCAACAACAAATTTGAAAAGTAATAAAAATTAAATCCAAGGACTTTTTAAAAGCATTCATCGAATCCTTCATTTCTTTGACTTCATAACGAAAACAGTTGAGTCTTGAGTTAAGACCCACTCAAGGACTGGAACTCCAATTATAAAAGTTTGATACAAGTAATTGAAAAAACCTAAGAACCAAAATTATAGGAATTAAAAGGTAAAACTACCTGTGCAAACATAAATAACATGCTTAATCAACACTGTCGGGAGATATGAGGCGCCGACACATTTATTAAAAGTTTTTACTAATTTATAATTGATTTTAATTATTTGAAAGTATGTCATAATCGACACAAATACTGCACATTTGGGTAGCGATCTATTGAGGAAAGTCTGTCCAAAATGTGTTTATAATTGTTCTCAAATTCACTTTAAATCAATTATAAGACAATTGAAATCAAATAATTGTCTTCATATTTGATTTGAGAGCACATAATGTTTGTCTCAAATGAATCGATTGACGCATTTCCTAATACTTGAGCAGTTTAGCAATATCATAGAAAGTCATCCTGCAAAAATTAACAATCAACTGCAACATACCTTTGATAATTTGATAGATCAATAGTATTGAATCAAGTAGATTTTGAAAAAGAATTAAATTTCAACGAAAATAAGGTGTAATATAAATGTGGTAACAATTCCACAAAAGTTATGCCAAAGTTGACGATCGAAATGATAGCGAAAACAAGTTTTCACTCAAATAATAAAAACTCGAAAACATTGAACTGAAAAACACTTGAATTGGATTTTTCAGCAAAAATTACTGAATAGTTTGTGAGTCAATAATTAGTAATCGTTTTAATTAACAAAAATATAAGACTAGAAATAAGAAAATATGGTTACTTTTTGAGGGCTTTCCTCCGGAGAGTGGATAACATGCAAAAGTTCACAAACTTACAGTTCAGTGGAGCACAAGTCAACTGAATTAAAAAGTTGTTTGAAGTGGTTCTCAAAATTTTTTTAATGTTTTCACTGCAAAAACAGTTTAGTCAACCAAAAGCCAATTAAAAACAAAGACTCAGATATTGTTTTTATTCACAACTATTTAAAAAACAGTTGCTATAAAAAGAGTCATCAATTCATAAATGTCAGACATAAATGTTCAAAGTTCAATTGTTTCCATAATGGGATTGAATGCCGATTAAGCACTATTTGGTATATTAAATATTTTCAAACTACAAATCCGTACTTTTCTTGTCTGCATTTTTGTATGTCAGTCATATTTTTGGAGGAGAGGGTCAATGACCCAAAATAGCACCAATCAAAATAGCTTTCTATTTCTACCATAGTATCTAAGGCCGTTTCAAATGTAGGAAATATGACATCAAACGTGCTTTTTATTGCTTTTTAATTTTACTTTTTTTAATAAAAAACAATTAGAATTTAATAGAAATGTTTACTTAATTAAATGAATTCATCTTTTTCTTTAAAATAAAGGAAATAATGAGAAAAATAAGATCTCCCCGGCGGGGAATCGAACCCCGGTCTCCCGCGTGACAGGCGGGGATACTAACCACTATACTACCGAGGATCTCGTACTGATAATTCTTAAAACTGTGTATTTAAAGTAAAACAAAATATTATAATAAGGAAAGTGTTGAGAACTCAATTCAAACACTAATTTTGATAAATATATTCACAACAAAAATCGATAAAAGTAAGAATTAGTGCAAAAAAGAGCACTAATGTCGAGACATTTTAATTAGATCGTTATTAAATCAAAGTTTTAATTATATTTTAATTACAATACTCTAAATAGCAGTCAATTAGAAGCATTTCTCCTAAGTTTTCTCGCAATTAAAATATGGGTTGAGCGAACAGGGCCTCAGTCCAGGCTTATTGAAAACCAAAATAAATTGCTTAACTTATATTAACTCACTTATAAATTGTATTACCAAGAAAAGTTGGAGAAAGTTTGGGGAAAAGCGCTCTAAAATATCAAGTTTCATAAAATTTATCTATATTTTGTCAAAAGTGTAAACGAGGAAAATATTGAGTTATTAAAAGTGTACTTGCACAAATTTGATTTATAAATTGACTAATAATTTAATGAGTTTTAAAATTACAGTAAATATTAAATTAAAATAAATAAAAGACATTATAAACATTTGTTAAGCCATTATTGGAAGCCTTAGCCCAACCACTCCAACACATTGTTGAGTGAATCCGACGAATCAGTTGAGTAAGTAGTGGACGATAGTGTCTTCTGATGGCCATTAAGTGATTGGCATATATTCGTGCAGTCGTTTGGATCAGTCATAGATCGGACCACATTTGCCATATATTTGTGTTCGATCCAATTCGAGGCACTTTAATCATAAATTCAATTCAATTAAAAAATGTCTGCATTTTAGGTCAATGTACCAAAAGTTATGACTGAATAAAAAAGTTCTATAACTACATGTTCTAGCAATTTTACTATCTTTAAAATTAAATTAAGAGTAAAATATAGGCATTAATATACCTTAAATATCAATTTCATTTAATTTAAAAAAGTTTCCAAAACTTGATTGATGCAAATTATATGCTAAAAATAAAAATTTATGGTAATTTAATCACTAAATAAAACTACCCTCACATTAGTTACTAATGGTGTTTACTCCGCTCTCTATTGAGTAATATTTGAACGAAACTGAAGTTTTATAAACTGTAAAAAGTAATGAATTTGTAGCCTTACCCAGATTGTGACACGAAATATTGGAAGTAAGGGATTGCACTAGCTAACTTTTTGCCTAATCTGCAGCTCATCTCCAGTTTGCACTCTTCGTTGTTTAAGTCAAAAAAGTTCATCGTTTCGGTTGTGATGACTGACATATTTGTAGATAAAAGGGTTGCCATCGAACCCAACATTTGGTTTTCCTGCGATCGCGACTCAAACACAGGACTCGTCATTCCTTACATCAAAATAAATGACAATCAAATTGAGTCACATTTCAATACATAATTAGAGGGAACATACCTGATCTAACCAGGATAGTTGGTGTCAGTGCAACCATTAGCCATCCGGTCAGTCCGATCATTATTAATGGTTTTGAAATTAACTTGCTAATGAGTATTAGAGGAATAAATCCTGCCTTCAAAATGAATGGTGAAATCACTGCAGCCACAGATCCGAATGAAAGGGCGCCCAAAAGGGATGCAAACGATTCAACAAATGATTTGATTTGAAATGATTTGTCTTTTTTAGAAGTTTTCACTAAATTGAGTAAAATATTTTTGAAATAAATGTCAATATTCTGGTACATTTAGTTTGTACTCACATTCACTGTCAGCACTCGTTTGTAATGCAAATAAAAGTATTGAAACAATCAAAATACGATTCATAACTTTAAATAGACCCGTCACCAATCATAATACCAATCAACTGATCGTATTTACCATATTTTTATTGATACTCACATCCTTGATCAATTGATCAATACTCAGACATGTATTCCAATCCCATATAATTCTCAATTGAGGACTAATCTCAGGATGTGCTTAACCCAATTTAAATCTAATCGGATTGACTTAATCCTAATTTCCATTTATTTCCAATAGAGTTCACATTTTCTGTATTATTGTATTTAAATTTAGCTCTGATTAGATTACTACAGATTAAAATATAATAGATACTATTTATGCGACGGCTTATCAATATTTTGAATTAAATTATTTGAGTGAAATATATTAAACATAAATTAGTTAATCAGAAACAGAAATGGGTGTCATTTCACTCAAATTATAAATGAAACCAAATATGAATGCAATGAATATTTGCGCCATTAATTCAATTGTAATTTTATTGACTTCACTAATGGATTGTGTGTCCAATGACTTAATGGATCAGATGAACTCAAATAATTCCCAAATTGATTCCAACTCAAAGGAGAGAATAGGACCCAGAAGTGAGTCAATAACCTTGATGACAATTCATAATTAAAGAGTCAACAGTTTTGCATTTAACCAATTCTTATAAGGATTATAATCATTCAATTCTAATCAAAATAAGTTATTCTGAGTTAAATTTGAATTGGTTTTGGTTTCAGATAGTTTTTGGGTATCATTAATGGCTGTCATAACAGTTCTGTCAATCGCTATATTCGTATTCATCGGATTTGCAAGTCTTAAGAAAGAGCATAAGAAACGACTTCAAAGATCTAAATCTAGTAAAAGCAATAATGAATCGGCACAGTCCACAAATAATATACAAAATGAAGAAGATGACGATGTGTTGTTCGATGATGACTTTCGAATAATGCCTAGGAGCTCTTTCATCTTAAAAGTAGTTCGACAGTTCAGTAATATTAGTGTCAAAGGAGACAAATCACAATCAGTTGACAACTCATGAAATTATTCGGAAGTGTTTTCGATAATGAGATTTATCTGAAAATCGACAGATATTTTTTAAATGATTTATAGCCATGCTAATTTATATTTATATATGTAAACATATTCACTTATCTTCTCATCTATTAATTAAAACTAATTAGACATTTACTCTAAGTATTAATATTGATTTTAAATGAAGTTTTACTCAAATATGGAAATTTGCGAATAAATGAAACGATCGAATGATAAGTGATCTATAATTCCAAGTTTTTTAGGTTTAATTAAATGAAAGTCTCAAAACATTTCACATGATTTCCAATATTTCCGATATAAAGTCCCAAAAATACTTTTAATTAAAGGAAATCAATAATTATTCAATTGATTAATGAGTATAAAAAGAAAATACATTCGGTTCTCCACTCAATGATTAATCGCTTTTCCAGTAATTAATTGAAAATGAGTTTAATTTTCCTCGACTGGAAGTCTCCCGACGAGGAGCAGGACAATATTTGGGATCTTAAATGTTGCGATAATCAGGATATTTGTGGCATCACTGAAGAGGATATCAGAAGGCTTTGCAAAGAAAGGATTTTCAAATGTGTCAGTAAGTGATCTCATTTTGCAATAATAGGATATTCATATTCAGTAATGCTCAAGGTATTCAAAGGAATGAATTCACTAAAAATTACTTTAAATTTTGAAGTTTATTGAACATAATTTATCAGAAGATTCTAGTTAATTCTAGTAATAGAAGGTTAAATTACAGAAATTCTTGTAGAACTCAGTATCTGTTTAATGACTTTCTTCCAATATTGCCTTGCGCATCACTTCGAGTGATTAAAGTTGAAGGAATTTGTTTAACAAAATATGAGCCTTCAGTTCCGATAATGAACTTACTCCTAATGGCATTCGTTTGGACGGTTTCCCTAAATTACGGTTCAGTGTTGATGCCATCGGTGCTAACAATAATAATCATGATACTTTATACATTCAATTACTTGGAGGAACACGCTATCAAATACTCGCTCTCAGATATAATTCATTTGAAACACGACAACAATAGCAACAAAAATGAGCCCAAAGTCCAAACACTGGAGAGATGTGATAGCAATCAGTCGAAAATCAATTTCTTTAATTACTCTCAAAACTATTGTATCGAAACTATTGATGAGAATAATGAAGACTTGGAAGAAGAGGCCTTTCGGAGACCCGTTCCAAGCGTTCAATAACTGGATACTGATCTAAAAAAATCGGAACAAAATTGCTTTGAATTTATTTTTAAATAATGTTAACAACATTTTATTCGTTTTAAGCAATAAATTACTCAATAATTTCGATCAAAATTTGGCTCAAATGCAATATCAGCCAAATTTATCAATAAAAAGGAAACTATCTACTTTTATTTCTCTCAATAAATACCAATACGAGAATAAAAAGGGATTAACTCTATTTTTATTCAAATTTTTCTTAAATAACAAAAATATGTTTGAAATTACACTCGAGCACCGTTTTTATCAACTACTAATTTTATCATTATGTTCATTTTACTAAAGTTAATAAAACTAATACTTTTAGGTTGAAACGGTCCTCGAGTGTAAGTCAAATGAAAATAGTTCAGTGAATTTACAAATCTTTGATTGATTTGATTGAAAAAAATTCGCTTTTCAAGGATAAGTCGAATAAGAAGGCAATCATACCAGCCTTCAATCAGCATAAATATCAAGTTTAATCAGCAAAATATTCTTAATGTTTTCTCTACAGTTGTTAACTGATATTCAAATGAATTTATAAGATATTCACTGAATAACACATATTTTGATGGCAGCACTGATTATGAGGCATATCATTGCAAATCATTGTCTGTTGTCTCCCATTACATGCATACAACTCGGCGGTGGCTAAATATAAAAGTTGGACTGGGGGTCCATTCCCACTAGACTTGCAAACCGTACTTATCTCTGATCTGGAGAATACATAACTCATAACCGCAAATTTCATAAATTCAATTTAAAAGATAAAATTACCATGACAAGTACTATCTGTCTACATATAATTATCCTTATCAAAATATATTTTTATATAAACAAAACAAAAATCCAAACCATAAGCATTTGATAAAAGTATGTATAATATTTGAACGGAAATAAATGTGATTGAGTAGACTCTAGTAGAGGAACGGTATCTGAAGTGTTTCGAAAAGTGATATCCAGTGATATTGAATATCGTTTGCATAAGTTTGGAATTATTCGTGATATTTGTGATTCACAGACACTCCAAAGTCAACTCACTTTTCAAACTTCGCATTCATTTGCAGTAATCATAAAAATGGTGGAATTGTTGTAATCGAGTTAAATGCAAAACACATTTTAAAACATTAATCAATTCTTTTCTGTCTTTCAATTCGCGCTTTTAATATAAAGCTTTTTTTTAATATAATAAAAATGTCTGAAAACGTATGTCTGAGAGTTATATTCGTCGTATTGATGGCACCGACTCTTCAGGCGGGAGTCATCGACGATGCCTTCGGAATAGTATCCGACACAATCTGTGCCGCCATGTCCACCAATGAGATCAATAATTGTGGCAATCATTTTGCAAATGAAATACAAAGTGTCGACAATCAGGCCTTCAATGAGTTGAAGACAAGAAAAATATGCTGTGCTTTCAACCATCTCAGAGATTGTATCAACGATGCAATTGGCGACAAATGCGGGGATAAACGCGAAACCGTTGTCCAGAAGTTCGTCTCCGCTTCTATAGGAGCTCTCAAAATATCGACCACTCAGGATTGCCAGACATACAATGGCAGTACTGGCACCTTCCTCTGCCTCAATGGTAAGTAAGGAAGTGATTAACAAGAGTTTTATTTTCAATTTTCTTGTTAGACTACCTTTTGATAGTGATCTTTATTGGATTTGTGGTGTTGTTCATCTTCGTGTGCAGCGCAACCATCAAAATGTGCTGCGGCTCTGGTCGTCAATATGGTAATCGGGGATCGGCTCAGTTTGTTCTCCTTCCACAACACAATGGGGACAAATCCCGTTATTGAACTTCAATTTTTCTATTTTCAACGTTTAAGTCATTTTATAACTCAAATCTCAATTATCCTTATTTTTATTTTTTTTCTTCGTTTGATTTATGGTTTAATATTTACAGCAATTTTAATAACAATTGTATTGCAATTTGTGCGCAAAACCTCTACTAATGATTAAATGTTTTTTTCTTTGAAACACTTTTGTTGCGTTTATCTCTTATATAATAAGCAAGGTGATAGCAGGCGATAAAATTTCCAATTATATTTTGACACTTATAGCTAAACATATCAAGCAATTTTATTTTGACAATTTTATTCCAGCACTTTATAAAAACTTGAAAACAACTTTTCCCGAATTAATTGTCTTATTTGAGAGTAAATAGATTTAATTTTGACAAAATGGGCAACTTTTTGATTAATGGCTGAACTTGACCATTCAAAATAAGAACACAATTAATCAAATATTGCAGAACTGACACCGACTCATATTTTCTTTAAGGGGATCAGTCTCTAACTCTTTGGTCATGTACAATTTTAACCTTCAAATTACACTGAATCTCACGCTTTGAAATAGATTAGCCTAAAGCTGTCTAATTATCGACAAATTCTATTTTAACAAGGTGGATTTATTTTTGAATTGTGTAAGCTTGGCCATGATCAAGGTCTTCCCATACCTTTAATAAAAGCAACAAAATAGTCAGTTTACTACACCATATAATTTTAGAGATGTAATTGTAATCCAGTAATTGCACAGTTGCCTAGTGCAAGTAAATAATGGCATTGATTTGCACATTCATTGTCACAATTATTTTTTTCCTCATTTAATGATTGAATGTTTGAAATATAATTAAATAGTTTTGAATAAATTGAAGGAACTGTCGATATATTTAATTGACGGCACGTTTTATTGGCTTTAATTGAAAGATAACATTAATTAAGTCACCCGACTATAGCTGCCGAGTGAAGAACCACATCTGTGAACCATGGAGTAAAGCGGCACAACCTCTAAAATTTTGGTGACCCGAATTGCCGGTTCCTTTATTATGAAATGTTCTAGACACTAATTCCAATAATCTGCTGATGTATTGGAAAATAATTGTAATCCGATTATTATTATGTGCTGTTCTTTCGGCAAATAATTGAATTCAATCGTTAATTACCTATACTTATGATTGGTTTGTGTGAATTGAATCGAGGCTAAAGACAAGTGGAAATAAATAAAACAATTTCTGTGTAAAAAACTCAACGAAAAAATTAGTTCTGAGCGAAACCACTAATGAATAAAAATGATTATTAAAACTGTTATTGAATTTAATGAAAAATTCAATAAAGAAATAAAGAATATTATAAATGACTGAAACTATTTTCTGCGGCATTTCTTTTATATTAGAATTATGTGAACAAAAACTAATATATAGTTTTTATTACTCTAATTAAATATATGTTAAAAATAAGCCGACTGTTCATTGCTGGATGAATTGATTGTTTTCAACAAATAGTTTATTTTTAATAGTAATCTAATTTTATAACAAATCATAAGTGAATGCATTTTGAGAACCATTTGAAATCACTTTAAAATTATTGTTCAATTCGTCAGTAATTTAAAGAATTTTTATTTGCTTTGCACTCAATTCTGACTCAATTTAGGATTTCTAATAATTCATCGCTAAATTCAAATCTAGAATTTTTTGCTCTGAGTTAAAAGGGTTTGGATATTTTTCTCATTCTTCCTCTTCATTTCAAAATAAATTAATATCGAAGTCATTAAACATTGAAATAATTGAAATTTTGAGTCAAATAATAGAAATCATAAAATAAGTGCTCCTTTTCTACAGTACTCTTCAAATTATATGATTGTTATGATAGAGAATAATCAAAATCGACTTTAATTTTATTTGTTATCCACTCGTCTATTGAGTCAAAACTGAAGCCAACAACATATTAGAGTCGAGGTCTTTGGATTAAAATTGAACTTGTGGGTTTGAATTGAAAACATTTGAGAAAAGCTAATATATTTGTTTCCCCTCAAGTATTACGAGAGTTCGTTAGACTATGAAAAACAAGTGAATTAAAGGCAATGATTTGAATGAACGCTCACAACAAGTCCTCAAATGAAATTACCAATTTCAAATTAAACTAATTTTTGTTTCACATGTGATTTTCAATGAATTTTCAATTATTCCTTTATTTTTCGAATCAACCAAAACATTATTTTCTCGAATAACAACAAATTATTAGCTTTTGCTGTAAATAATTAATATATTTCTTCTATTTTCGAACTCAAAACATATTTAAATGTATTTCGAGACACAATTTGCTTATAAACAGAGTCTTTAGAAATAATATATAGAAAACAAAAACTATTCACTAACTTCAGAGGCGTTTCGCTGAATGACAGAAATAATGGTAAGTAATAGCAATCATTTATTGCAAGAGTCTATTATTATTCTGAATTATAATACTCTTATAACTTATAAAATTATGAGAATTTATTTTATTATTTTTTCAAAAAAGAGAAATAAGATTCAAAACTTTTATTCTTTGTTTTCGTCTTTGATTTCATGTAAATAATAATCAGCTCAAAATAATCCAGCAATCGTGAACATAATTGGCTTAATCATTAATGACAGTGAACTTTGAAACAATGTACCGAGAAATTTGAACAAGAATAAAAAAATTGTTGGCTCGAAAATTGTATTGTATTTTAAAAGCAATTTTCTAATAAATCCAATATTTTTTTAATTCTTGTTAAGATCTCATTAAAAATGAATTAAAAAATAGTCTTGAGTTTGGAAACATTTTATTCGGGGGTGAATTCAACTTTTAAATATTAAATTGGACATTTACTTTTAATGAGATAACGCTTTGCTCATAAAAACAAGTAATCATTAACTGATTCAACAACTTTTTTGGCCATCAATTATTGATATCCCAAATAAACTATAAATTTATATAAAAATTATTACATTTTATAAAATTAAAAAGTTTGGCATTCGATTAGTTTAAGGCACTTATGGATAATCTGAAGAATATTTACAATTTAATGCTATAAGTTTCGTACATTTGTATAGAATGTAAGTTTGAAATTAATTGTATAATTAAAGCGAACAGTAAAACAGTTAGAGAACCTGTTCTTCTCTTTGCACGGATTTATACCTCGAGTAATTTTGTACACACAATGTTGTGACCAAATCCATAAATATTTCGGTAGAAAAACATTTCTCGGATACAAACAGCGATTAATTTCGATAAGAGGTATAAAACTAAGAAAACCTTTTAAATAACGATAGAAAACTTGTCTTCAGATATAGTCTCACAATATTTTTCTCAAAGTATACGACTGTTGTATATATCCGTTATTAAGAGAACTAAATCTGAAAGGTATTAAAAACGAGTTTCTGTTTTATGTTAAAAAAATTTAACGAAAAAAAGTCAATAAAATTAAAATTATTTTCAAATAAAAGAATTGCAAAGAAAATAAAGCAAACGAAAGGATATGAATTAATGGCAAGAATTGAGAAACAAATAAAACAAACAAATGATAGAAACAAACAGAATATTTGTGTCTTATTTCTGATACGATGAGTGATCATAAAAGTTTTCTTCAGCCCATAAGCCATAGTCTATTTCGGGATATGCCTGACATGGCATCAGAGGGTTGTGCGGCGAGGCGTGGAAAAACACATTTGGCTGCACGGCGTGGAAGTCAGCCGAAGACTTACACAATAATCCGCCCAAAGTTGCCGTCTTTCGGATGTTATCCAATTGAGCTAAACATTGATCGAAAACAAAATGCTATTGAATTGAATGCAAAAAAACACTTCTCTATTGATATTAAACATTAATTAAAGTTTATTTTTAGCTCAAAATTGAGAATAATTCCCATTTAATGAGAGGATTAGGACAACTATTTTTTTCAATTTTGAACTCATAATATACTTCAAGTTCATTGAGGGACAGTTATAGTGCCATACCTGGAGTGAAGGATCCAGACTGGTATCCGTGTTCGAGATAAAACCTGTCACCAAATTTGAAGTGATAGAACTGAATGCCATTAATGCAGGCAAAGGTCGGCCCAAACGCAGCGTCTGATATACGCCTCTCAGATATACCGCCGACGAATAGATCGATGTCTCGCCAGTGTCTGACATCACACAAAAGCAAATTAGTATTACAATTGATTCGATGCTAATTCAGCCATCAATCAAACACTTACTTATAGAACGATTGGATTTTTCTCAACTGTTTTTTCGGGATAAAAGTCATTAAGTCGTTCCATGACTTGACTTTAAAACTGAACAATCAATTCGAACAAATAGTTAAATAATAAGAATCAGATTTGTTTTACACGTTTCAGATATAAACACAAATAGATAATCGATTGAACAAATTGTGTATAAATAGTTTAATAATTGAGTCCTTACCCAAAGCAATAGTCCAGATAATAGACGTAACCAGGCACTCCATGATCTCGACCTCTTTGGATGTTAAAAGCGGGCAAATCTCGGCCAAAGTTTTCTCTTCTAGCTTTGTATAAGAAGTTCTTGACATCTCCAGTAAAGAATGGATCGGTGGAGGCGGTCGGATCTGATACGAGACCTTTCAAAATGCCTCCGGACTACAGACAGGTATCAAACAATGTGTCAGTTCAAGTGTTTATCTATTTATAAACCTATTGACTCACGTGACCCAAACTGACAGCCGTCGGCTCAAAGAAGTTTTCTCTCAATAAGAACGAGTAGGAGCGCTCACCCATCAAAACTTTAAACATTTCATTGATCTGTGAGTGCCCGAAGCGACCTGCCGCTACAATGTACTCCTGAATTGTGGACGGGTTTGTCGTTGCATCGTATGTCGTGTAGTCGTGTTGTTGCAGATCAAGATCAAAGTGTTTTGTCAGAGTTTTGCCCATAACTGCGGGCAGATATTCGCCGTAAATAATGGCCGTCTCTTCAGCGATCAATAACCGTCTGAAAGGGAAAAGATATCGAAAAATAAAATTAATTACAAATGCAATACAAGTGATAAAAGGATTAACATTTATATTAGTTTTCGGTAATTTTTTCGATATTTTTAGATATGATTCAAACAGAAAACAAATTGATTTTCAGATATTTTTCCCAATTTTCTGAACAGTTCTTTAATTTTTTAAGGCTATTAATAAGTAGTGCTCAGAGACATAACTCGGGGCTACAAATCTTTCTAGATCTCAATATCAGAAGCAATTGAGTGGAAAATCAGATTTAAACTCAAATATCGTGAAACTCATCGTTTGCTAACAAATACAAGACTTAAAGGCAATAATAGCGTAACCGAGAAATAGTGTCACATCTCTTCTATAAGTGCTCCGAATTGGAGTCTATTTTAGAGGTAAAAATATAAATCGCTTTATTTCATGATTACATCGATTCCAATAATTATGATCACAATTATGTGTTAATTACGTTCCATTGGTCTTAACTAGAAATAGATCGGCTGCCTATTGGCTAACCCTTCATCAATCATATCTGTCATAAATAATCGTGTCCACTTTGCCTAATGTTCTCACCTAGCTTCCTGGTAAAGTTTCTCATCAGTCCAATGAGGATTGACTGACGCGAGTGCTTCAGCATGCTGATTGTGGCGTCTGTGGAATACTGCATGAAGTGATTGTAGGGCCGGGTGCTGACTCGCGCGGATTCCATCACCGCTCTGGAAACACCTGAATCGCGGAGGTGTTGGTCTCATATTACAAGTTTCATCGTTACGGTTGAGTGCTGGAGGAATAGGTTCTTTCTGTCTGGCGTCGAGCATTACATTCAGACGACCTGATTATGGATTTGAGTAAAAAATTATTTCTGTTCAATGATTGTCACGTTTTTCGATTGTTTTGATGTTTTCTCCTTTTATTCTGATTTCTGAAAATCATTTGAAGAATTGTATAAATAAAATCTATAATAAGTTTTGTATGTTTCGGCAGAATTGCCTCTTTTCTAAAACTTATTCTGTGCCGAAAGCATTAAAAAACTAAAATAAATGTTCACAATTTGAATACAAATTTATGTACAAAAATAAATATGAAAATAATGGAAAATTATAACAAACAAAGTGTATTTCAATCACATTTTTGTTGCTTACTCAATAAGCTCGCTATGAATTATGAGTTCATTGCATCGAAAATTTAGTAAAAAAGACTATTTAAGAGACTTATGTCATGAAAATACAATTAACTAATTATTAAAGTCTATGAAAAAATTAATTAAAAATTAATTTTAAGAAAAAATCGTGAAAATTAACTGAACGTTAGTCAAATGTTTAATAAAGGAATTTATGCTCCTGTATATCTCCGAGCTAAAGGGAGGCAAAGACATGTTGATAGTTCAAAACATGTCGATTTTTGCAGATTATATTTATCAATTGCATCATTATGTTCGACAAAATTGAGATATTGCAACTCTTTGAGATTTTTAAGCTTGTTAGTTTATCCTTGCACATCATATGATGCTTATCATAGCAAGTATTGAGGCTCTTGTTATTTTTGAAAATAAAAAAATCGAAAAAAGGAAAAAAAGGATTAATTAAAACTACATTTCCTTAAGATCTGCAATAAAAATACCTTTGATTTCACGGAAAGTGTTTCGAATTGAGTGAAAAATTTACGGATAAAGTAATTATTTGTCTGTCAATAGATGTGGAAAAATGGCACATTAGGAAAGGCATATAATACTGACCCCCTTCGAAAGTTCTGAGTCCGAACGAATCGTTAAGATTGAGTCCATATATCTGAGACATGTCGAATATCTGAGTCGCTTGATTTTGCTGCTCTCGTGGACCTGGTTTACCAAAATAACATAAATTTGAAAATAATAATTGAAATCAACAGAAAATAAATTGCATTTTTGATAATTGTCTGATCAATGGCTGCAATAAATAACATGAAATTTATCTTTTGATGAATTGGTACTAAAGGTGTGATTGATCTTAATTCACGAGATATGTATTTCTAAAATATGATAGATAACTTATATGTGTCACGAGATTTCTTCAGACAAATATATTTTGTCTGTAATTCCTTTTCAATAGATTTTGATTTTATTTTTGTTTGAGTTTTGTTTTTGTTGTTTCTCTTTCTTTTAGGAAAATATAATTTGAAATAAAATTTAAATGTTTTGCAAAAAATAACTGAACTCTAATTTATACAACAAATACACCATAAAAAGCAGTGGTGTTTCCACTACCATAACAGTACAAATGGTGCAAACATTTCTGAACAAGAATTGGTGTAATCGACTAAAACAAATAGTTTTGAAGTTCGAGGTAAAAAAACTAATAATTTCTAAAAAATAATTAATGGATTCATTTCTTCGCTAACATTATTATTAAGTATTCAGTCATTGGTGTTATAGCTATTAACTTAGTAAAATTTCTCCTAATTTATAAACAAGTAGAATAAGACACCAACGATTACGTAAATGTTTGAGTCGTTTCAATCATTAAATGATAAATTATAATAAAATTTCATAACTTTCTTCTTTTGAGTTGTGATTAAAATTTCAGTTTTTGGTCGGCTTTTAATTTCTTCGCAAACAATATTGAATTCAATTCTAACTCAACTATCAATAATCAAATTGGGTGTGGACTCAATGCTAAGGACTGAATCACTCTTATGCTGTGCTGAAAACTATTTGCTTTGACTCTAATTTCATTGAAATTTATGTGAAGCGAAAAGAGAACTGAATCTAATAATTAATTCACAATTGATTTCATAATATATTTAGTGTTGGCTTTAAATATAACCAAATGAATGAATACTTAATTAATTAATTAATTAATTTTTTTAGTCATAAATAAAAAGCAAATAAATGAACTATAAATATAAATATAATTCTCTTTTGTTTCCTATAGAAAAAATATTTGAAATTAACGGTACATTCATCACTAGAGAGGAGTGGACTGGAAGTCACACAAAATGACTTACTTTTGATTTCACATTTAATTTGTTTTATGGCAAAGACATGTATAATATTAAACTCATTAAAACCAAACTCCAATTAAATTCGTTTATATATAAAGTAATTAATTTTGATTTTTATAAATAATGGAATGCGGAGGACAGGCATAGGCATAGGCATAGACATACCCAAACTGCAGGGATTGCAGATTACAGATCGGACAAGATTAATGCACGTTTGGTTGTAGGCTTGGAAGAGGAAGTCGTCGTGTCGTAATGGCTCAATAGCAAGGCATTCAGGGTGTGTGGCTCGAGCGCCTGGACAGCACTCAATTTCTCCTGGAAATTGTGGAGTTCGTGCTATATCGTGGACAATGAACTGTCCGAAAGCCATAACCATTGAAGTTAGCTTATTGTCAGCGATAGGAATGTCGGGCAACAGTTGATTAGAAATGTCCCTGGGATTTGGCAGGTCTGCACCATCGTAAGCAACTCTGGGTACTTCAATGCCATCAGCATAATCAGGTGGCAATAATCTTCTGTGACATGAATTAGCTCGTGCCCAATTAGGATTTCGCAAATTGTTGCATGTTCCATCGATTGATCTGAACTTAGACTCGGAGTCACAGGGAGTCATAACAGAACTGCTGCAGTCATTATTCATGAATTTCTGGAGCAACACCTTCTGAATATCTATTTTCGGTAAGAGTGCGGACGCGTCGTATTTACTGATGCATTTCCTAATCGGTTTGACGACAACCAGAAATTAGTGACAAATTTAATTTAATAAGTCGTTTATAAGTGAAATCATTTAATTATCTTATGATAAGATCGAAATTAATTGCATTTTTTGTGTAATATCTATAATAATAATTTCAAACTTTAATTGTTTGAAACGAAAGTATTCATCAAAATTAAGTCTTATTCAAAGGCAAGCAATTTGTCGGCAATTATTGCATTCATAACTTGTAACTCTTGATTAATGATAACCGAATTAAAACACTTTAGTCTAATTGCAAAAGACTTTTCTGAATAAGAGTTAAAATTAAATTAATCATAAATTACTTCAATTGTTATTTTCATATCATTATTGCCACCAATTTTGCCAAATATTTTCTAACATAATATTTAAACTCTTATCAAAATTGGGATAAACCATAATTGTGTTTCATTTTTTATGATATTAATTGTGAAGCCAAACAACATTCACTTTCTAATCAGATGTAGTGTCAGTGAAAGGGTAACCCATGACTTTTTATGACTTTCTTTGGCCACCAATTTTTTGTTGTTCAGAACCATTAGCGCATTTCAATTGTGTTTTCATTTGAAAAGATAATATGGCTTTTGATGTATTATATTGTGTTTTAGTAAATTATAATAAAATTATTCATTTTTTCTTTGCCTCAAATAATGTTAACATAATTTTAATTTTGATTTAAGTATTTTCATTTCATTTGCCGACAAAAAGGAGGGAAAAAATATTAACATAAGCGTAGAGTTGATTACTTTAATACGAGCTTTAATCTTATGATACGTATTACACAATGGACTAGGTGCAATCAGGTATAATCAGATGCATGTTTGCTCTTTATTCAAAGCAGTGCTTACTTTTTAAGATCATCTGTGAATTGAAGGCAAAAAGCAAAACAATTATTGTTTTTATAATCTGAAAAACTTTTGCATTGTTTATAAGTTTTGTTTCTTTCCGGCATAAGTCCGAAGTCATAAAGTCTTTGAGAAAAGAGTAGTGAAGAAAACATTTGCATATTTAATGCGATTTTTCAACTCTTATGTTGACAACCGTTGAAATGGATTTGGTTTATGTCTGAGAGAGTGAGAGAGAGAAAGTTTACTCAACAATCAACTAAATAATGAATTCTCAAATCTAATTGTTGTTTGGTTTTTATGTTTCGCACAACTATTTCACAGCAAATACTAATAAAGTTAAGGGAAAACCGGAATCGATTGTGGCGTTTATGCAAATATATTTCAAAAAACATTAGAAATAGCTTATGGTTTAACCGGTAATGAGATAACTGTGCGAATAGAGAAACAAAAATCTGTTACATATTTCACAGACTAATGGGCTCTTGAACCAATTTGCTAGATAAATATTGCATGCTAAATTGCCAGTTTGTCATGTAATGAGGGAATTCATAGGGTTTATAAATGCTTTCATTTGTAATATTTATAGTTTTGTGACTCGTTTTACAAAATGAAATTAAAACCAAAACAAGTGATGAAAATTGCATTTAGAAAATACCCAATAAATAAGTTGAATAACATCTGAAACACTTTAAGGCATTTTCGGTGCAGACTATCAAATATTTTATTAAAGACTTTTGGCTCAAAAGAGATGTTCATAAAAGTGTTTTAAGAATTCATTTAATTCGAAGCAAAATATTTGGAGCAAATGATAGCCTCTGAGACAATTAGTTTTGGGCTAAATGTACTTAATGTCAATCAATTGTAATCAGAGTTAAGTGAAACATTTCAATCATGTGCTGGTATTTTATCGTTTGTGAAGTGCGTTCCAACACCTGATTCAGTATCATAAATGTCTCAACACTTCCATCAAAAGAAGAGTTCCTTTCATTCATTCAAAAAGACAGTAATGAAAAAAATTGAAAACAAATTTTTATACAAACAGTGGGCGCAAATCAAAGAGATTACTATTTGCGAACCACTTCCTCATCTGATTCATATTTAATTCTCACGTTTTGCTGCTTTTATCACTATTTAATGCCTTGCTTAATTAATGAATTTTATCGATTACTTAGATCACGTTTTTATTGAGTTGTTTAAAGAAATTCTTGGGATTACATAACAATTATTGAAATTTGCATGTTAACACTGAATTCACAATTGTTTTAATTATATTCTGAGCTCTCGTTTTAATATGAATTTTATTTATAGTAAACATCAGAACTTAATGACACTTCAAATTCATTTTCACGATTTCTTCAATTGAATGATCCATTCATCAGTTTTTCCCAACAAATTTGGATCAAATGCTGGGTAATTTGATTAACCAGTATTTGTATTGACTCAATGCATGAATAAATGAATTTTTTAATACAAGTCCTCCCATCCATAACCAGATAACTCTTTCGAGATTAAGGGAGGAAAAGTGCCTCCGAAAAAATTATTGCCAATTTATGTTGATTAATTCAGTAAACTCGATTGTACTTCCACTATTAATTTAATGATCAAGCTAAATTTGGATGGATTTTCACTTAATTAAAAAAGTAAACCTTCTTAAATTTGAACTGATAATCGTTTATTAAATTGGTTTGATAACAAAAATGGCTTAAAAATGATTGAAATTTTATATAAAGTGGGTTTGGGTTAAGAAACCGTTGGATTTCGTTCGCAATCATATCAGTCATTGAATTGATATTAGATTTTAATTTTTATAAATTTGTTTTTCAAATGAATATTCAGTCCTTTTGGAAGTTTTGATTTCACTTTTAAGTCAAAGTTCTCTAATTAATCGCATCATTAGTCTTAAAAGAATCTAATTTTGTAGAAACACTTAAAATGGTTTTAACACTAATTCTCAGAGGATTTTAATTCCTGTTCACATATTTTATATGGGCTTTGAATTTAAATAAATGATAAAAACAACTTATAATTTCATCGTTATATTTGTCTTTAATATTTTGAGCGATGTTTCCGTTTTCTTTGGAAAGATAAGTGACTAGTTCAATTAATATTTTTAATGAGAGAACACTTTAACAGCTTTTAAATCATATCTAATAAATTAAACGAATATTTTTTTGGGTGGAAATTGATGAAGAGTCCTATTAAAATTTAACTCATAATAATCCATAATGATCAGGCAGAAAAACTGATTAAAATAGAATTTAAAAGAGTTATGGCCAAAATTAATGGTATCACTTCTTAAAATCAGTGGGAATTTAGAATATATTTGCTAAATAAATTAATTATAAACTAGCAATAAAATAAAAAAGAAATAAATCTCTTTTCCGAGTGGTATGTTATGTAACTCATTTGGTTCAGAGAAAAAATTCAAATAAAGATAAAAAGGCCGATAATATGGGAGTCAAATGACTATCAATTGTTATCCGAAAGAAATATTTCTCTCAATTAAAGCGAATAAATAAGAGTAATGTTTGTGTGGAATGTATTGTAACGTAAAGTCCATTCCATTGTTTAGTCCTATGTTTGTATTTTATGTAATAAATTGGACCTTTCTTTTGTGCGAAAAATAAAAATTGGGATATTTTCAAGGGTGCAATCAATTGCATGCAAACAAATAGTTTAGAAATTAACGAGCAAAAAATTCATAGTGAAAAACAACAATAAAAGTAAATCAAAAAAATATTTCTTATTCTGTTGTTATCAATGAAATCAAAAGCTATGGCATCGAAAAAAATTATCCTTTACTTTGATTTCCAAATTTTGGCGTATATTTTATGACATACCTGTGCAGTGCGTGTGTTTACTGTATGTGTAATGTAGGGGCAAATTATGCTCTACTCTTAGCGAACTAATTGGGTCAGAGCGCACGATATTCGGTATTAATTATCAATCACTTCACCCGAACAAACGAAAAGTACATTTTCTTGTCTTTAAATACAATGGTTTTCAATAAAAAATGCAAAACATTTTGGTAAACACAGAAACACATATTAGGGCTTAAATTTATGGCAAAACCAAATAAACCTCAATAATAAACATTGATTTTGATTTCAATAACTTATTGTAATTTAGACACAAAATTAATTACTCACTTGGAGAGCAAGAATTGGGAGGTGTACTCCAAGAACTTTGCAGGCAGTGCACCCTCTGGAATGTTAGATGCAGGGGCAGGTCCCATCCACATGTGTGATTTGTATCGAGTTGGCATAGTCGATCTAGATGACTGACCAACTGTCTGCTCATACCATTGAACAGCAGAATCTGCGTAACGGAAAGCCTCGTGAAGGTCTTCGAGCATTATATTAGGAGTTTCCGGCTTTTCTGAATAGCTCTGGCAGTCAATCAAATACAGATCTGATCTCAAGTAATGTCTGTAAATATTTCTGTGGTCGATATCGAACGGCACATATTTGCCTTCCGAAGAGAACAGTATATCTCTGGCCACAGGAACTGACAATAGTTTGGGAGATTTAATTGCCTCTATGGGCTCTTTGAAGTCCCAATTGGCCAAAGAATGGTCAACTAAATTGCCCTCTTCGTCCATGTGATGTATACGAGGAGAGGAATCCAATCCAATGATTGATTCCTGTGGTTGACCTTAAAATCAACACAAAAACAGTTCTTAGGTTTCTATTAAATAATGACTTCGATTAAAGTTATGAATAAATTGAATGAAAAGATTAATGAATTGAAAACAAAACATAAACACAAATAATAAAAACATAATAAAGCGCTTAACTCTTATAACTCTTTGTATAAAATATATTCAATATTCAGAGTAAACAAAAGTTACAAATAATATAAAGAGTTTGCAAATCAAGTCTTAAGACTTAGTTATTTCCTAATGAAAATTCTCAGCGAAAAAGAGAAATAAAATTCTCTTTTATAATGAATATTAAAAATTCTGGTCTTAGCGACAGATAAGTTGGATATAATTCAGATGACAGCCGAGAAAATTAATCTAATCCATTTAGAATTTCAAAAATCAGAATGAAAGACAAAATAAGTACAGTTCTCTTGAAATACATGAATATCATTCATTTTTAAAGTGAAATAAAGGTTAAGTGAAAACATATTTGAATTTTAATAGATTAATTTTGTACTTACCGAGTAGTGACGGATAGCTTTTGGCATAACTTTGCAGCGAAGGACTCGATTTTTGAGGCACAGAATGATTTGTTATGTGAATGAATGAAATGTGTTTATTACAATTGACAACGTTTTGTCCATTTTGTCCGATTAGTAAAATTGTCGTTAAATACAGTATTGGACTCATAGCTGATGTCAGACGACTGCGTATTTTCCCGAAGAAAATACCAAAAAGATATTTATTACTAAAAATAATTAATAGGAAACAAACGAAGAGTTGAACAAACTTTTTATTAATTCAAACAGAATTTCATAGAAAGAAAACTTTTATAATCGATTGGAGAAACTTAGATATTTTGTAAGCAAACTCATTGCTGGAAAACAGATAAAACTAATCGATTGAAGCCACCAAATAATAAGAAGAAAGGTATGCGTCCCTCGTCTTTCAAATTCAGAACTCAATAAAAGATACTTTCAAACACCGAAATTCAACGACAACTTAATTCATCGGCAATACAACTGAAAATGAAAAAGGCTGTGCAGAATAAAAGCCCATTTGAATTCATTTTTTAAATTGTGCTCCACTTTTATATTTCTTGTTTTGAGCCCCTTTTCGCTACACCAGCACTCGCTTTGAGAGCACAGTTAGCCCAATGGCACACTCAGGAGAGAGAGAGAGAGAGAGAGAGAGAGAGAGAGAGAGAGAGAGAGAGAGAGAGAGAGAGAGAGAGAACGACAGAAAGTATACCGTCATATCAGTCATAGCAAAACATAGCATACGATTGCATCAAAACTTTGACGATTGGATACTGTTTTCATAATTGCTATTTAAGTTACTTTTCTTGTTAGAAACCAGTAAATTCATTAAGGCAGAAAATTTTGATGACATTTTTCTCCGCTAATTTGTGTCTCAACTCATGTCTAAAACCCAATCCACTCCTTTATTATTGAATTTAGTTGACTAGAGAAACAATACAAAAATCCATTGTTTTTCAATATTTTGCAAACAAATACTTCCACTTTTCTTTCATTTTTAACTGAAATAATAAGCAATTTTCTGAACTATGGTCCATGATAACCTATAATTTATTGGAATATTTCAAACGAAAAGTGACAATAATTACGACTATTTTGGTTTTCATATCCCTTTTAAGGTGTAATCAGACATTACTTTCTACTAAAATAAGGCATTTATTAATAACTTATTTTTTCATCACTTAAATGAATAAATAAATTCATTTGAATTTGAAATCCATTTGAGACAAAAATATTCCGGAATCTAATAAAATAGCATTTTACTTTAGATAAGTAAAAAATAGATAACCGACTAAATTGACCCGATGTATTATTATTACAGAATCAAAAAATTCTGAATCATTGCTAAATGTTCCTGAATAAATAAGAAAAAATTAGATTAAAACCATTAATGAGAAAAATGTTTTGAATAAAAGAAATAAATTATAAAAAGCATTTAAATTTTGTGAATCTTCACCCAAATGTTATGAATGACAAGTGATTTGCTATTCTGTGCAAACAATTATTTGCTATAGTTAATACATTTTATAATATTTTGAATTTTGCATATATATTTTGATCGATTATTATCTTCGAGTACATTTTTGTATAATTTCATTCCTATTAATAGAAAATAATAAGAAATTTGAATTATAAACGATTCAGAGAGAAATCAGATGAAAATATTAATAAATTATATATCCTTTGGTTATATACAAAACTAAAACTATTTTGATATCAAAAAAATTAGACACAAAAAAACATGTTTTACTCGGACCCACACTTTTTTATGAGGAAAAGGAGAATTCTGATTTATTGCCAGGTTAATTTCAGGACATTAATTTGAAAATCGTTTTTAATGTCTCAGTTTCTCTTCAAAAAAAACTATATCATATATTACTGTACTTGGACATGCAATTGCCAAATCATTAATAATAATTCGGAACAGAATGTCTTATCACTTGTTATAAAATATCTTAATATTTTGATTTTGACAATCATTCCGATCGAATCCTTGTCTAACTCAGAGATAAATTGTTTCTTTTTGTGCTTTAATTCAGTTTTGGATTTATCTCTCATTCAAATCATTAATTTATAAATTCATTAATTATATAATTTTCGGATAGCTTTTGATTTCACTACTGAATGGATGCAAATGAATGTTCGTATCACATATTGCGATCAAATACTACCTCTTTTATAAATCATTATTTTTTATTTGAGTGGGGAACAAATGGGGAACACCACCCAATATATAAGTGGCCCTAATGTTGGAATTTATCTCTAATTTTTGTTTTGTTTTATTTGAAAATTTCCCGCAAATGCTTTTATTTTTTTAATCACTTTTTCTCATATTTGGCTTCAGTTATGCACAATACCCGTGACACTCAAGGAAAGTTTTCCTTGATCACACACTTTGTATCTCTTTCAAGAATAAAATGAGAGAGTGAGTGAGTGAGTGAGTGAGTGAGGGAGAGAGAGAGAGAGAGAGAGAGAGAGAGAG